>JAACNH010003309.1:0-30098 GCA_019447015.1 Hymenochirus boettgeri | reverse complement strand
AGGGGTGCAGTGTGCAGGGTACTGGGGTATCAGAGGTGGGATGCAATGTGCAGGGTACTGAGGTATCAGAGGAGGGGTGCAGTGTGCAGGGTACTGGGGTATCAGAGGACCTCAGTACCTGCACATGCATCCCACCTTGATACCCCAGTACCCTGCACACTGCACCCCTCTCTGATACCTCAGTACCCTGCACATTGCATCCACCTCTGATACCCCAGTACCTGCACAATGAACCCCTCCTCTGATTCCCAAGTACCCTGCACACTGTATTCCTTCTCTGATACCCAAGTACCCTGCACACTGCAACCCTCCTCTGATAACCCAGTACCCGGTACTCTGCACCCCTCCTCTGATACCCCAGTACCCTGCACACTGAATCCCTCTCTGATACCCAAGCACCCTGCACACGGCATTCCTTCTCTGATACCCAAGTACCCTGCACACTGCATTCTTCTGATACCCCAGTACACTGCACCCCTCCTCTGATACCTCAGTACCTCACATTGCATCCCACCTCTGATACCCCAGTACCTGCACACTGAAACCCTCCTGATACCCAAGTACCCTGACACTGTATCCTTCTCTGATACCCAAGTACCCTGCACACTGTATTCCTTCTCTGATACCCAAGTACCCTGCACACTGTATTCCTTCTCTGATACCCAAGTACCCTGCACCCCTCCTCTGATAACCGAGTACCCGGTACACTGCACCCCTCCTCTGATACCCCAGAAACCCTGCACACTGCACCGTCCTCTCTAATAACACTGCACCACTCCCTTGATACCCCAGACCCTGCACACGTGCCCTTCTCTTGGTACCTGCACACTGCACCCCTTCTCTGATACCCAGTACCTGCAACTGCACCCCCTCTGATACCCCATTATCCGGCACACTGCACCCCTCTTCTGATACACACAGTACCCTGCACACTGCACCCTTCCTCTCTGATACCCCAGAATCCTGCACACTGCATTCCTTCTCTGATACCCCAGAATCCTGCACACTGCATTCCTTCTCTGATACCCCAGTACCCTGCAAACTGCACCCCTTTTCTGATACCCCAGTATCCTGCGCACTGCACCCCTCCTCTGATACCCCATTATCCGGCACACTGCACCCCTCTTCTGATACCCCAGTCCTGCACACTGCACCCCTTCTCTGATACCTCAGTACCCTGCACATTGCATCCCACCTCTGATACCCCAGTACTGCACACTGAACCCCTCCTCTGATTCCAAGTACCCTGCACACTGTATTCCTCTCTGATACCAAGTAACCTGCACACTGCAACCCTCCTCTGATAACCCAGTACCCGGTACTCTGCACCCCTCCTCTGATACCCCAGTACCCTGCACACTGAATCCCTCCTCTGATACCCAAGCACCCTGCACACGGCATTCCTTCTCTGATACCCAAGTACCCTGCACACTGCATTCCTTCTCTGATACCCCAGTACACTGCACCCCTCCTCTGATACCTCATAACCCTCACATTGCATCCACCTCTGATACCCAGTACCCTGCACACTGAACCCTCCGATACCCAAGTACCCTGCACACTGTATCCTTCTGATACCCAAGTACCCTGCACATGTATTCCTTCTCTGATAACAAGTAACCTGCACACTGTATTCCTTCTCTGATACCCCAAGTACCCTGCACCCCTCCTATGATAACCGAGTACCCTACACTGCACCCCTCCTCTGATACCCCAGAACCCTGACACACTGCACCGTCCTCTCTAATAACACTGCACCACTCCTCTCTGATACCCCAGTACCCTGCACACTGTGAGCCCTTCTCTCTGGTACCGCACACTGCACCCCTTCTCTGATACCCCAGTACCCTGCACACTGCACCCCTCCTCTGATACCCCATTATCCGGCACACTGCACCCCTCTTCTTTACACCAGTACCCTGCACACTGCACCTTCCTTCTGATACCCCCGAATCCTGCACCTGCATTCCTTCTCTGATACCCCAGAATCCTGCCACACTGCATTCTTCTCTGATACCCCAGTACCCTGCACATGCACCCCTTTTCTGTACCCGTATCCTGCCGGCCCTCGCACCCTCTTCTGATAACCATTATAGGCACACTGCACCCCTCTTCTGATACCCCAGTACCCTGCACACTGCACCCTTCCTCTCTGATACCCCAGAATCCTGCACACTGCATTCCTTCTCTGATACCCCAGTACCCTGCACACTGAACCCCTCCTCTGATTCCCAAGTACCCTGCACACTGCACCCCTCTTCTGATACCCCAGTACCCTGCACACTGCACCTTCCTCTGATACCCCAGAATCCTGCACACATGCATTCCTTCTCTGATACCCCAGTACCCTGCCACACTGCAACCCTCCTCTGATAAACCCAGTAGCCAGTACTCGCACCACCCCTGATACCCCAGTACCCTGCACACTGAACCCCTCCTCTGATACCACAAGTACCCTGCACACTGCTTCCTCTCTGATACCCCAGTACCCTGCACACTGCATTTTCTCTCTGATACCCCAGTACCTGCACACTGCACCCCTCCTCTGATACCAAAGTACCTGCACATGATCTCTCTGATACACAAGTACCCTGCACACTGCATTCCTCTCTGATACCCCAGTACCCTACACTGCATTCCTCCTTGAGTACCCAGTACCCTGCACACTGCATTCCTCTCTGATACCCCCAGTACCCTGCACACTGCATTTCTTCTCTGATACCCCAGTACTCCAACACTGCACCCCTCCTCTGATACCTCAGTACCCTGCACATTGCATCCCACCTCTGATACCCCAGTACCTGCAACTGAACCCCTCCTCTATACCCAAGTACCCTGCACACTGTATTCCTTCTCTGATACCCAAGTAACTGCACACTGCATTCCTTCTCTGATACCCCAGTACCTGCACACGCATTTCTTTCCTGATACCCAGTACCTGCAAACTGCACCCCTCCTCTGATACCCACGTACCCTGCACACTGCATTCCTTCTCTGATACCACGTACCCTGACCATGCATTCCTTCTCTGATACCCCAGTACCCTGCACACGGCATTCTTCTCTGTACCCCAGTACCTGCACACTGCACCCTCCTCTGATACCCCAGTACCTGCACACTGCATTTCTTCTCTGATACCCCAGTTACCCTGCACACTGCATTCCTTCTCTGATACCCCAGTACCCTGCACACTGCATTCCTTCTCTGATACCCCAGTACCCTGCACACTGCATTTCTTCTCTGATACCCCAGTACCCTGCACACTGCCCCCTCCTCTGATACCTCAGTACCCTGCACACTGCATTTCTTCTCTGATACCCCAGTACCCTGCACACTGAACCCCTCCTCTGATACCCAAGTACCCTGCACACTGTATTCCTTCTCTGATACCCAAGTACCCTGCACACTGCATTCCTTCTCTGAACCCAGTACCGCACACTGCATTTCTTCTCTGATACCCCAGTACCCTGCACACTGCACCCCTCCTCTGATACCCAAGTACCCTACACACTGCATTCCTTCTCTGATACCCAAGTACCCTGCACACTGCATTCCTTCTCTGATACCCCAGTACCCTGCACACTGCATTTCTCTTGACCCTAGTACCCTGCACACTGCACCCTCCTCTGATACCTCAGTACCCTGCACACATGCATCCCACCTCTGATAACCCAGTACCCTGCACACTGAACCCCTCCTCTGATACCAAGTACCCTGCACACTGTATTCCTTCTCTGATACCCAAGTACCTGCTCACTGCATTCCTTCTCTGATACCCCAGTACCCTGCACACTGCATTCCTTCTCTGATACCCCAGTACCCTGGACACTGCCTTCTTCTCTGATACCCCAGTACCCTGCACACTGCACCCCTCCTCTGATACCTCAGTACCTGCACATTGCATCCCACCTCTGATACCCCAGTACACTGCACACGAACCCCTCCTTGATACCCAGTACCCTGCACACTGTATTCCTTCTCTGTACCCAAGTATAACATCAAAAGATAGAAAGGGAGCACCACACAGCAATCAATACTGCAACAATTAATGCAACATGTTTCGGACACACAGGGTCCTTTCTCAAGCAAATGTGCAAACAAGTGAATGGGTTTAAATAGACAACAACCCACCCCTGTTCAGGGATTTCAACCAGGTGTAGCTATATTTCGTCAGTGTCCAACTTCCTAATTAAAAAACAAACAGTGCATTCTCTATTGTTTACACTTTGGACTGTCTTGAATGAGAATTGCACTTTGTTTTTAATTAGGAAGTTGGACACTGACGAATAAGAAGCTACACCTGGTTGAAATCCTCTGAACAGGGGTGGAGTTGTTGTCTATTTAAACCCATTCACTTGTTTGCACATTTGCTTGAGAAAGGATTGCTATTAAATTTGTTGCAGTATTGATTGCTGTGTGGTGCTCCCTTTCTATCTTTTGATGTTATAGTTGCTGACCGCTGGGTACGGAACGGTGAGGGGTAGAGCACTGAAAATACCCATTGGATTTATACACCTATTGATTCATTTGAACTGATACCAAGTACCTGCTCACTGCACCCCTCCTCTGCTAACCGAGTACCCGGTACACTGCACCCCTCCTCTGATACCCCAGCACCCTGCACACTGAACCCCTCCTCTGATACCCAAGTACCCTGCACACTGCATTCCTTCTCGGATACCCCAGTACCCTGCACACTGCACCCCTCCTCTCTAATAACCCTGCACACTGCACCACTCCTCTCTGATACCCCAGTACCCTGCACACTGTGCCCCTTCTCTCTGGTACCCTGCACACTGCACCCCTTCTCTGAGACCCCAGTACCCTGCGCACTGCACCCCTCCTCTGATACCCCATTATCCGGCACACTGCACCCTTCTTCTGATACCCCAGTACCCTGCACACTGCACTCTTCCTCTCTGATACCCCATAATCCTGTATTCCTTCTCTGATACCCAAGAACCCTGCACACTGCAACCCTCCTCTGATAACCCAGTACCCGGTACTCTGCACCCCTCCTATACCCCAGTACCCTGCACACTGAACCCCTCCTCTGATACCCCAGTACCCTGCACACTGCATTCCTTCTCTGTATACCCCAGTACCTGCACACTGCATTCCTTTCTGATACCCCAGTACCCTGCACACTGCATTCCTTCTTGATACCCCAGTACCTGCACACTGCACCCCTCCTCTGTACCCCATTATCTGGCACACTGCACCCCTCTTCTGATACCCCAGTACCCTGCACACTGCACCTTCCTCTCTGATACCCCAGAATCCTGCACACTGCATTCTTCTCTGATAACGCAGTACCCTGCACACTGCACCCTCCACTCTGATTCCCCAGTGTCCTGCACACTGGACCTTCCTCTCTGATATTCACTGATCTCCCGTGTGTGGGTGCTTTAGGAAGCATGAGGTGGGGCTACCTCAACAAACTCGCAATTAAAATTTCCAAGGTCTGCCGTTCATAATCCTTTGCGATACAGACGCCACATTGGACAAAGAAAGATTGGAAACAAAACAACAACATTCCATGGTATCACAGGGCTAAAATGGCCATACGAATTATGTCATAACTGTTGAATCCATAACATTGAATGAGCATTTACCTAGATACTGCAGACTTTCCCGCAACATTCCTGTCCAGCTCATGGTTTGCGATCAGCATTACGTTGTTACATTTGTTGCAAAATGTTGGGCCGGGTCAGTACTGTCACGCGTGTATGGGAGTATGTTTGTATGATATCTGTTATGCTCTGCGCATATGTTTGTCCGCTAACTGTAATGTTTAACTTTTTTGCAGGCTCGTGTACTTATCACCCTGGTGTTCCTGTGTTCATGATGCTTTAAAGGTATATGTGGAGAATATGTGAAATTTTTCTCAGGAAACCTAAATTCTGTGCTAATTTTTTCCCTGGTTCTGTTTTGCACAGGGCTGGTCGTGCTGCAAACGGAGGACAACGGACTTCTCGGATTTTTAAACATTGCTGTAAGTGTCTAAGTTCATTCATTGTGTACAGAAAATGTATCAACGTTCCAAGCACCACGTAGACAGTTTTGTTTTTTCTTTCTATATATAATTACGTTTGTGCATATGTGCAGCTTTGTGATTTACAGCTTCTTCGTGTGCCCTAAAAACAAACCAAAGCCATCGTTTACGCAAGGGCAACTTTTCTGCCTGTGTATGTGTAAGCAGGGTTGTACAGTGGGAAAGCACAATAACGAGAAGCCTCTGAACCAGTGAAACCTCAAGTTAAAACGTCTGAAAAAAATGAATTAGCAGATTTAAAACCAAAATTTAATGAGCAAATTATCCAAGCCCCCAAACCTGTGGAATTAATAAAGAGGCCGAGGTCAGTAGAACTTATTGTGGATATTCATTATGCATATATTCATATTAAATGGAACAATGTAAGGAAGTGTAATTAAAAAATCTAGGCATTTATGATGGTGAATAACCGTCGATTAAGTCATTATATGGTCAAGAACCATGACTATCCTGTAAATTATCAGGGAGATTCAATAAAGGTTCTTATCATTAAAATGGTGCTAATTTTGCTAACCAATCCGATGTTAGCTTTGAAATGTTAATAAGATCTGATGGTTGGGTAAAATTAGCACCATTTTAAACGATAAGAACTTTTATGAATAAACCTGTATATTTATAAAACCGTGCTGGCCCGGCACCAAGGTCAGAAATAAACTCCCACAGAAATGCTGGTCAAGACCCCTTTCTAACACTCTCTCAAGTTCATAATCATGCATTCACTTACTCTCGCAAGATCCCAAGGCTGCAAAAGGCTGCACGCTCTGTATGTAAGTCAATGTGCTTATGCTTGCCACATGTGTTATTGGGTGCATGGAAGGAACTAAATGTGAGTTTCTCTGTTGTTCCAGTGTGTTGGCTCCCTCTGACAATCCCACCCTGTGGTAAGAGACAGTGCTGTTAATGTCCCTGTTATTAGTGCCAGGCTATAGATAGAGTGGAGCAGTAACTGTTCTACTTGTAGGGGTGGGGGGTAATTATGCCCCCCTGCTGCTTTATGGGTTGGTTTGTGTGATTAACAGAAATTCAGACCATACCTAAGCCTCGTGGACACGTCTGATGACTGGTCGAGGCTAGAGCTGACGCACACATGTGGCAAAAGGCTGTTTCAGCCAATAATTGGACTTATGTATGCGTTGCTCTTAGGCGTAGTTTCGGAAGCCGCCACTGGGAAACAAACGAAAAACACCCAAGCGAACGTATAAACAAGTGAGATTATTAACCGCAACACTCATTCGTTAAGGTTGTATCGCATCCTATATATGTGTACAAGGCTTAATTATTGGTCCGACATTACTTAATTACAGATCACTGGATTATATTGTATTAGGTATTATTATATTACACAGTTTATTTTGAGTTGAAAAAGACAACGTTCCATTAACTTCAACTAAAAAAATAATGCCGCTAAGATTGCCCCTGTACTTAATGCCAGCTAAGATTGCCCTGTACTTAATGCCCAGCTAAGATTGCCCCTGTACTTAATGCCCAGCTAAGATGCCCCTGTACTTAATGCCCAGCTAAGATTGCCCCTGTACTTAATGCCCAGCAAGTGCCCTGTACTTAATGCCCAGCTAGAGTTGCCCCTGGATTTATGCCCAGCTAAGATTGCCCCTGTACTTAATGCCCAGTAATATCTGTAACAGATTGCTGTAGGAGAACTTTCAAACTTTTACAAATTATATGTCTTTTAAACATTCCAAAACTGCAAGTACACACAGGCATGTTAAATTCTCTTTCTTGACATTGAACTTCATTTTAGTGGTGTTCACCTTAATGATTTTCTGTGTAAAAATTTGTGGGTTTTTTATTCTAAAACAATCTCCTTTTCCATGCCAATGAGCCCATGGTAAAGTTACAGATGAAGATCTCTGCATCATTAAAGGAAGCTCGGATAAACTGAAACTTCTGCAGAAAATGGTCAAAACAGAACAGGTATACATTAAGGAGATTGGCTGACCCTCAGCAGTCATTTGTAAGCCAATAGCACAGTGCTTAAAAAAAAAAATAAAAGTTGCGTGGAAAAATTATTTCACTGCCGTGTGGTAAAACCATTGGGATCACTGTGGGAATGATTTTTGTCAGATCCAATGAGATGCTTTTGGTTAGATGTTTCTGAGACACTACATTTCTATTTACCCTTTGATTGGGGAACGGTATGTGGTCTGCACTAATGTTAAGTAAGTACATAGAATACAAGGATTGTGGAAGCACTCCAATTAGGCTAATTTACAACTACATTTAGCGGAAGGGCAACTGATCTGGTCAAACATTTATACAAACATAGAAAAGATAATCAATGCACATTCCAGGCCCATACAATTCATATTATCTGCACGCTGGCATACTTTAATACTAAGGGGTTTAGTATACATTACTGTGATCACATGAATGAAAAGCCTTTCCACCACATCAAGGTAACCCCCGTCTGGAAGGTCCTAAACTTCTAACCTTTTACTTCAATTAAGATTCATAAACTTTGCATTTCTTACGAGAAATGTAAAGTTTGCTAATGGTAATTGAAGTGAAAAAGGTTAGAATAGTAGGACCTTCCAGACTGGGGTACCTTGACGTGGTTGGAAGGCTTTTCATTCATGGTGATCACAGTAATGTATACTAAAACCCTTTGTTTATAATGTATGCCAGGTGCAGATAAATGAATTGTATGGGGCCTAGGAATATGCATTGATTATGTTTTCTGTGTTGTATTGTTAAGTAGGGATTGCCTCTTTATTTTTATATAGATGAAGAAACAGATGAAATCAAAGTTGGAACTGCTTGCAAAAATGGTGGCTGTCTAAAGGTACGTTTATATATCAAATTTGTATAGTTCATTCATGCAATTATTTAAAGTTAATGGAATCATTCTCAATTTCAAAGACAAAAATACACAAAATAAACTAATCAAAAATTCTATTTAAGACACATGGTGTCAAGTGTGTCTCAAAAATGGCTCCTACTCTGAGCAGTATCTTAAAATTACAAAAATGTTTAATTATCTATTGTTGTGATCAGTGTTCTAAAAAATATTAGGTCAATTTTATCCTGCCATGTATAGTACCCAGGATGAGGCCTGAACCACTGGGCCCTCACCCATGGGTTTCTTAGAACTGCAGCATTTATTGTTATTTTTATTATTATGGATTAATATGCACCAACCTCTTCGGTGGCGCTTTACAATGGACATAGTCATACTTTACATACGGACTAAATATATTATACAAAGTCATACATATTACATACACAGGTAATACATAAATAATTACAACGGGGGGATGAGTTACTTACAGTAATACACCTGATACAATAGGAGAGAGGACCCTGCCAAAGAGCTTACAGACATAGAGGAAATGGGGGTGAGACATAAGGTGATGTAAATAGATTGGCAGTGTTAAAGGCAGTTGGGTAGTAAGGGGTAATGTTAGGCCAGGTTATATGCTTGAATGAGAGGTGGGTTTTAGGTTACGTTGAAGGTATTAAGGGTATATGATGAACTGACAGAGGAAAGGAGTCTTAGGAGAGAGGGGTAGTACAAGCAAAGTCCTAAATGCGGGCATGGGAAGAATTGACAAGGGTATATAAGAGGATTATATTGTTTGCAGAGCAGAGGTTGCGTCTTGGGGTGGTATCGGTGGATCCGCTATGAGATGCATGGAGGGGCTGTATGTGGCTTTATGGATAGGGTAAGCAGTTTATGATGAATCTTTGCATGATAGACAGCCAGTGGAAAGACTGACAGAAAGGAAAGGTGTCAGAGGAGGATTTAATCTACAGGATATTGGGTGACAGTTGCATGGCATAAGGAAATCATACATACGTTTGACATATGTATAGTTCACTCTTTCTGTCTCTTCTGTTTTTCTAATAGACTTTTGCTGGAGCGCATAGTAATGAAGAGGTTTGTCAGTACCACAGTGGGGTACCAATCTTTATGAAGGGTTAGTGGTATATTATATTTGGTATTTACATTTATCTCCCATACAGTGGTTCGGTAATCATACCATGTATAATGTAATATAATGAGAAGGACAATTCTGACGGAATGCAGATTTCTCGGCCCTGTGTGTACCGCACAAATAAGCATTGCCAATGAACTTTTGCCATCGGGGTCAATCATTTGGTTTGGAAAATTTCCCTTGCCATGGTTGGCCACCTGTACTAAAGTATAGAGAGTTGCCCGCAGTGATGGGAAACATGCAGTCCTGAATGTTCTCCCTATTGTGTGTATATGCGGTGTATAGGGAGAACGCTCCAGTACTGTGTGTACCCTCTTCTATGAAAAACAACACGCAGGATGTTAGAGATTTCTGTCATTTTTCAGAGATTGGTTACGTGTGTTAGTAAGCATTTACATATGATGTTAAAGTCCACCCCAACACAAACTTCAGGATCAATACCAAGCTCTTAACCTTATAAGTCTGCTCCTAAATTAGTGTCCCTGGCTGCCCCTCTGGCTTTCCGTGCATGGAAGCACGCAGGGGGTGGGGGGTTCTATTGATCCTGAAACTTTTGTTTGGGGGGTGGACATAGACTTTTTTTTTCCCCAAGCAAAAATAGGTCAGCATACATAAAAATATTTTATTATAAGTATGTCTGTTACCCCAGATTAATTATGAATCCTCAGTATATTATTAGTCAACTTTATTATAAACCTCTGTCACTTTCAATTATTAGTCAACTTTATAGTTGCTCTGTCACTCAAAGCTAGCATGCTAGAAAACCACTCCTCCACCACCCTTGATCAGCTTGATTATGCGGACATTTTAAGGTTGTTGACTGGCAGAGGAGGAGTAGAGAGGTTGTAACAGACATCCCACAGCCAATGACAATTGTAATGTTAACCATGGCCCTGAGCCGGCTAGGAGGCGGGCTTTTAGCACTCTTCTTTGCTGTGTGATATCTAAGGGAGGTCACACGGTTGTAAATGTTAGTGAGCGATTTTAACTGCTGGGAATGTGGACAGGTAATGGAGTTGTGGGGGATGGCCTGTGACAATTTAACACCTGCTAATAGCTGCTGATTTACCAATAGACACTTGGGTAAAGATATCTACAACCGATATCGTTGTATTCAATTAGATCAACTGGTCTTGAAGTTTAGTTCTTGAAGACGTTTGCTAGTATCCGACTGGCTTTCAATTCAGAATGACTTGTACAAGAATCTGTGGCAATTATGTACCCTGGAAAATCCCAATTAGCATTAACAGCCAGGTGTTAAGGGCGTGATTGGATGTGGCTAAGAGGTGTTATAGGAACGCCCAGAGTAAGGTCTCCTCTCAGCCACTATCCAATCACACCCTTAACACCGGCTGTGATATGCTAATTGGGATTTTCAGGGTACATAATTGCCACAGATTCTTGTACAAGTCATTCTGAATGAGAAAGCAGTCGGATGACTAGCGAAACGTCTTCAAGAACTACATTTCAAGTCCAGTTGATCTAATTGAATACAACGATATACCATGACTGGATGAATGAGAACCTTCACAAGCATTCTACCACAGAGTAGCTGGTTTCGAGTAAATCTCACTGAATGTTTTTATGGTACAGATCATTGTGAGGGCTTATTACCCTGTTTGATACGGTGGATGAGCTGACTCCAGTTAAAGGGTATGTCCATCGTATTACATTACATTTCTTAAATCTTGCAGGAGAGAGAGCAGGTGAAACTACCCGGATTATGTCTCAGCCGCTGCAGAGAGACTCCGCAGCATCCCCAGTCCTTTACATGCACGCATGTGCACACAGTGCGAGGAGCGAGGACGTGTCAGAGGCTGTAAGAGAAGCCGGCGCTGGAGCGGGTCTGCGGGTAAGTTCTCCGCTCTCCGTAAGATTTACTGAAGAACGGGAGGTAAGAGAGAGTGTATTAACCCTGTTCTTCAGTAAGACAGTAAAAAGAAAGTTGTAAAATACGATGGACCCTTTAAAGTGATGTGGAATTGTTGGACATTTCACAGTTGGATCTGACAATGTTTTTGTATTTTGTCTTGTTATTTATGGTGACAAACTTTGTTTGTTTGTTTGTTCATTCAGAATGAAGTATTGGAGTTGCTGCAAAGGAAAACATCCGATTTAACACATTTTGTCTCAAGAAGGATGTGTGAGGACCACACATGTGGACTAAGAAAGATGGATGTAGGTGTTTGCTTTGGGTATAAATATTCAATAAATATATGTATCTCCTTAAAGTGAGGCATATTCAAAGCCTTATTTAAAGGAGACCAGTAAAAAGGTAACATCTGATTGGTTGCTGCAGATTAAGAAATGCAGTCAAAAACTGGCTCCTCCTATTAAATAAGCCCTTCTGTGCATGGCCGTACCAGTTGCCTGTATGGTCTGACAGCCAGCAGACTTAGCAATTATATCTTTTTTTAAGTTTTACAATCAACAAATATATAAAGAATATATTTAATATCACATGCACATACACCTTTCCTTCCAGAATAGGCAGTGCTATATTTTAACGCCCTTGGTTTACCTTATAACTTAAATTCAGAAACTATTAAAAATAGGGGTAAGTGTATGGATTTTATGCTGGGGTGAAAACATGATCACACACAGGAATCATGGATCAAGGTGGGAAGAACGATATTTATTGTCACATTAAACCTTGAATAATAACGACAGAAGATCCTGGTGCGTTTCTGACTGAATTCCCTTGTCATCCCTATAATTGTTATCTGGAGCGCGTGAACGCCCATTTGTGACATGCATGCAGTGACTTGAACCACCAAATAACCTTCTGCCCTTAATTTTTTTCCACATTACGGCCTATATTGCTGGTTAAAAGACTTAACATTGGATAGGATTTTTTGAGAGAGGCCTGGGGCAGGATGTCCATGTAATTTCATATATAGACACCAATGGTTACATATAGGTTATGCACGTGAAGTTGTATTATAGGTCCATATTGTACTGTTTTTAACTTTCTGGTATCATGGGGTTAAACATGCCCATTAATTATATACAATCAAAACAAGGAGTGCTACAATATTTCCCTTGTGTGGGGAGTATGCTTGTGAAGGTTCTCAATCATCCAGGTCATGGGATATCTGTTCATTCAATTAGATCAATGGACTTGAAGTTAGTTCTTGAAGACGTTTCGCTAGTCATCCGACTGGCTTTCTCAATTCAGAAGACTTGTACAAGAATCTGTGGCAATTATGTACCTGGAAAATCCCAATTAGCAATATCACAGCCAGGTGTTAAGGGCGTGATTGCATAGTGCTAAGAGCTGTATAGGAATGCCTGAGGTAAGGTGTTTAAAACAGCATTGTACATGGCAGACAGTTGGTGTGTGAACCCCCCCAACCTCTCTTAGGCTGGTTCTTTATTTTCACATAAGTGGACTCCTGACACCTCTCTTGAACAGTCACGTTCCTTTGCCCATATGTTAACATTACAATCTTCAAAGATATGTCCTTTATCATTAAGATGCAGGTACACGGCTGAGTCCTCACCCAGGAATTGGCTGATAATTGCCACAGATTCTTGTACAAGTCATTCTGAATTGAGAAAGCCAGTCGGATGACTAGCAAAACGTCTTCAAGAACTGCTTGAGAAGGGTCTCATTCATCCAGGTCAGGTAATCTGATGTATTCAATTAGATCAACTGGACTTGAAATGTGTTCTTGAAGACGTTTTGATAGTCATCCGACTGGCTTTCTCAATTCAGAAAACTCGTACAAGAATCTTGCCAATTAGTACCCTGGAAATCCCAATTAGCATATCACAGCCAAGTGTAAGGGCGTACAAGTCATTCTGAATTGGAAGCCAGTCGGATGACTAGCGAAACGTCTTTCAAGAACTAAACTTCAAGTCCAGTTGGTCTAATTGAATAACAAACAGATAACTTGGTGTGGGGAGATGTCCATCGATTCATGTATGTTATTGAGTCGGTAAGCTGACTCTATTTATGGCGTAGTGGGTGGGGCTTAGAGGAAGTTCTATAGTGGGTTACAGTTGGGAGGGTGAGTTCATGATACATATACGGTAATACACTTTTTATTGTCTAGTTGCAATTCTATGGACCTGTGTCACTGGAGATTATTGCTGAACTTTAGTGACAGTAACAGAATATCCTGATGCACAGACTTTATTTAATTAAAGGGAAATAAATTTAATATGTAGTTTTTATTTTGATTTAAAGCACTGAATTTCTTTTGTTGGTGATGAGTTTTTGCCTATTCTGGTTGGAAAGGAAATATACAGTATATTTCATATTAAATTAATTCACCATAAAAATGAACTTTGCTTTTAAAGCATTAAGTGGAAGACCAGGAGATAGCTGCTTGTCTTATTGGGAGTTGGCTTGTCACTTGGACAAAGGGAATCCTTTATTTCTATTGGTTGTTTGTTGTAACCTTGTCTGGTTGTTGGGCAGTGCAGTTAGTACACAGTGTGAGTTACAGGCTGGTGTTTTATAATTTCCAGGCATCAGTGCCTGTGCCCCTACAGGGTTGTGTGGTAATGTAAATCAGATCTATTTGTTCCTTATTACATAGGGTCAAAAAGCGGTGCTGTGCAGACAAGAATTGGCATCAGACTGGTGGTGGAGGTGACCATATCCATCTATGCCAAGAAATCCCAGCCAGAACTGATTACATAGAAGCCAATAGTAAACTTGTAAGTTTTAATTTCCATTTCTCTTTATTGCTCTGTCGGCACTATTTCCCTGTGAAGCATTCTGGGTGTTTCTAGTTCATTCTGGGGTATTACATGTCTTATTCTAACTCTTCGGATTATGTATAAAAGAAAACATAGCTCCCCACGTACAACATGTTAATTTCTTGCAGTTTTTATGGTTCCTACAGTGTCCAAGTTATATGCTCATTGACACACAACTTGGCGGAGGAAATTTGTTTTTTAGTTGCCCATTACTGGAAAACTATAATTCTTCCCAACTATCACTGTACCATTTTTGTTATCTGTCCCCTATTTCTTTATTTATCCAGTCTGTAAACACCTTACATTTCAGCTGTCAATCAAGTGCCTTAGTCATAAACTCTTCTGTTATGTATAGTTTTGTAGCTGGAAAGGTGACGGTATGGAACTGCATAGTGGGAAATTCCCAATCCTGCCTCGTAGGGATTACTGAGCATGCTTGCCCTCACCGAGAGTCGGAGTCTGGCTGAGTGACTGAGGTTGAGTAAACAAACGTATGGATTGAAGTCACGCAGCAAAACAACTCATCAAAATGAGTGCTGATTGCAATCCTACAGCAGCATTGAACATTCTTGATCTTTTCTTTGTTCAGATTAACTATAGCGCGACTGGTTGCTATAGTTAAATAAACCAGGAAGCGGTCTGGGAATTTTTCAATGCTGCTGCGGAGGATGCGTTGTAAGGTAAATATCTTCGTCCGTTGGCTCCTGGTCGATGATTGAAGAAGGAAGGTAGGCATGCTCCTTAACCTCCCAAGTCAATGAAATATTCCTTTAAAACCCAGCTAGGGACTGTAGCAAACGGTAAATTCTCCTCTACAACGCTCAGTATTCTCTTATATGTTCATTTTTCCTAAGGTCAACATCCTGGTAAATATTGATGGAGAGAAGGAATTCCAACAGAATGTAAAGCTCTGGGGTGTAAGTTCTTCTCACTTTGCATTCATGTTTGTAGTACATTTCGAAGCAGGAATGTTAAAAATTGCACACCCATATTACTGATGTATCTGCTCCCTAACAGTGTTACGTTTATATAAAATATGTCCGCGGAAGAGTGATAAGATATGTGAAAAAGAGTAAAAGAAACTGCCTGACGTTCCTGCGATGTTTCCTGGAATATGGGATGGCAGGGAACATTGCGGGAATGTTGGAAGGTGAAAAAACAGCGTCTGGATAGAATTACTATCAATTCGCTGTTGGGTCTAAACCAGAATTAGAGCAACTGCACACGTTACACACAGCCGCACAGTAGATCTATTTTGACTAACATAGTGTTGCAAATATAGCTCCCCTTTTTTCTCCTAGATTCTGTGTTGTCCATCAGTTTTTGCCATTGTTGTATTATGGAGACCCCTTTCTTTCTTCCTTTACATTCTAAGAGAAGTGGTTTGGTTTTCCCATGCAGTATATATTCTAGGAAGGAGTAGTCAGGATTCAGTGCCCCGTACAATAGTAAGCACAGCAGGAAGGATGGATTCTACCGAATGTCGTATAAAAGGAACAAGGCAGCCCTAGATCTAGCTTCCAACTATCTCAATATATGTAACTTGTATTAACCAGTTGTACTATTTCCTTTAGGTTATGATGTTCAAAAAAGCTAATCACCTTCACACCTACAAAGGTTGAATTAAGTCTCTAAGAAGCTGAACCCATGAGATGGGCACAGGTTGGACTTACCACAACAGAGCATCACAGGCTGACAGAAAAGACACCCACTAACACCCATGAATAAATGTAAAATTGCTTAACAGTGGGTGGGGTGAAGCTGTCATTGATTCAGGGATTTACCTTCTTCACATACGATCACTTGCTAAAGTAGATGTATATTCTATGAGGTTTCAAAATCTGTTTTTTTTTTATAATAAAAGGTTCATTTAATCATTTTTAAATTCCACTCGTGGTGAAAACTATTGTGAATATAAACCTCTGATATATTCAGTATATTTAACTGTGGTCACAAGTTTTACCTAGAGTGATCCAGGGTTCCTTTTTTAAGTACAATGTGAAAATCTTTTATTTAAACACAAATTGTTTGAACATATATTGCTGGAAAGGTTTCACACATATAACTCCTGAACAATTCCTGCTTTCAGCAACTTGTAGCCATGTGACCAATCCCTGCCTTCATTAATGGGTGCCCCACTCAGCTGTCAATATTTTATTTAAGCTTTGCAGATACTTATGGTCTTCCAGCTTATTAAGTCTAAAGTGAGCATACCCAGGGGACAGGGAAGGGGCAGAAGGTCAGGTGGTATCAATCAAGCAGGAAGTTAAAATATTTCTGCAGTACCATTTTTCACAGGCTACTGCCAGAGATACGATTCCAGTACTAATTTTAAAGATGAATAAAGGTTTTATTTATCCATAAGACCACAGTTGCCCCAGTGCTGCTGCCTAAGGTAATGTACATCAGCATTCAAGTAAAAAGTGCACTATATATATATATATTTTTAAGACATAATCGACGCGTTTCGGCTTAGTATAGCTGAATACATGTGCACTTCATTCTTTAATATACGGTATGTTTCTGCTATAAGTTGCTGCTCTGGTTCTGACCAGTAATGCAATGGGTCCTTTGTCCCTACAATAAACAGTGTTACATAGACTTTTTGCAATCAGAAAACACATGATTATGAATTCATTAACTCCCATATTTTATATCATATAAATGGTGCATAAAAGCTAAAGGAGAACAAGCTTAATTTTTAAAAAAATCCTAATGTGAAAGCTTTTCTCCCAGAAAAACCTACCGGTATACCTTGTAAGATTCTACTCTAGTAGTGGCATTTAGTACATGTAAGTAATAGATTCTGGTAACTAAGAAGGATTATCTGTTGCCAGTACAACTCGCAACCATGTAGTCTTCAAAGAGCCTTGTGAACATGTGCATTAATTGGCCATACCACGTGACCCAGCATTCATCGTCTATGCACAGAATATTTTCTATTCAGATTGCCACACCAGTATTGAGGTACAAAGGTTGCAGCCTCAATAAACATACACCAACTTTGCCAACCATACAACAATAATTAAATAAATGTAATCAGAATGGAATATATTTTTGTTAGAAACAGGAGAATTGAAATATGTTTACACAAAAACTGCACTGAAATCTTGTGCTGATATGATTGGCGTTAGCTTCCTTGAGCATGTAAAGTGTAAAGCGTACACCTAGCGGGTGTCACCAAGCTAGGTGGGATGTGTATGAGTGACCGCTAGTACCCAAAGTCTAATTTCATAAACCACCCAGAAGCTACAGCAAAGGGAGAGGTTGAGACAGCTTGTTGTAGTTTTTGCATGTGCTCTTTTATTAGGACAATGTTGTCTGAGACTTTAGTTCCTCTCAACAAATATCATTGTTCTTAAAGTATGAAGCAGTTTTCCTGCACTCTGGGTTGTTGGCTTTACTAATTCTCATAAAGTCTCATATTTAGTCTGATTTGCCCATCATGAAATCAGGTGGCATATGTTACAATATAATTTTATTGCACATTAGCAACATTTGATTTCTCAAGGCCTTTATTATAATATAATTTGTTTGACACCCATACAAATATTGTTAATGAATAACATTTTTATTAGGAAAAAAAAGACAGCCTTTTTTTTTGGGTAGTTTGTTAGGGTTATCTTAAAGGCGTCCATCCCTAAAACTATAATTAAACCTTATACTTGCCCCACTGTGTACTTTAAAATGCTCCTTACACCCCATTCCTTAGGGTTCTTCTGCTATGTCCAGGAAACCAAGGGTAGAAATCTTCCCGTGGGAAAGGTTTCTGCCTCTGATGCATCCTCTCAGTTGTTTTTGACATGTCAGTGAACTCTCCTCCCCTAACTCCAAGTCCCTTTTCTGTAGTGTAGGGCTCCCTATCACACCCCAAACGCTATAGTTATTTGTAAAAAAAAATCGATCATACTTCCTTTCATTCATTTCCCCGTCCTCTAATGCCTTCAGCTACGTCTGTGATTGGCTGCCTTTCAGTCAATCGCGGACAAGACTGCAGGTCTGGCCCTGCTTGCAGTTTAGCAAGCAGAGGGCCAAGATTACAGCACCAGGGGGAATGAAGCAAAGTAAGTATTGTTAGGATTGTTTTTTTTTTTTTACAAAAACTATAGCGTTTGGGCATGGGATAGGGAGCCTTATAACATTAAAAAGGTTTTTGATGGTGGAGTGCCCTTTAAAAGGGTTCTCCTTGTTTTCAGTAATATGAAAAATGTTCTTAAGATTAATACACTATTTTACTGGGGCTGCATGCAAATCCTGGGAACAAACAGACAGGGGAGACAATTTAAGATGGTAATGTGTTAAATGGGGATTACATGAAGCCATCTGAGTCAGTTGTGGGGTAGGTTATAGAATCCTAGTGTCATCCAATGATTACTAGATGTCCAAGAGTCAGTGTGGGCAGGTAAACATGGTAATGTCAACTAGTGATCAGTTAGAACATTCATGCATCAGAACATTCCGTTTGCCGAATATTTTAAGTCCCTTGTTACGGAATCTTGTGATGCCATTTGTTAACAAATGTATATATAGATCTATCTTTGGGTGCAAGAGCGATTGTATAAGAGCTATTTATAGTCTTGCTTGTCCTTTCAAACTAAGAAAAGCCTGTTTGTGTAAAACTAGTTTGAATGCAATGTTACTGTATGTAGATCACACATGTATGTTTGAGTTCTATTTATATAAGCACAAGATCAGCAAAATGTGTGAATCTAGTCCGGATGTATTTGCAAAGAGACAGCACGTACAATGCATATGCCTTTAGCCATACCATGCTTTTTTATATGTTGACATAAAAAGTTTATTCATTAAGACTATATCCATTTGATAGTTTTATGTGTTTTATTTTACTGGTTTCATTTACATTTGCTTGCTGGATAATTGATTTATCAGAGATATACATGGCCTGGATGAATGAGAACCTTCACAGATGTCATGACCTGGATGAATGAGAACCTTCACAGATATACCATGACCTGGATGAATGAGAACTTCACAGATATACCAGGACCTGGATGAATGAGAAACCTTCAAAGATATACCATAACCTGGATGAATGAGAACCATCACAGATATACCATGACCTGGATGAATGAGAACCATCACAGATATACCATGACCTGGATATGAATGAGAACCATCCCAGATATACCCTGACCTGGATGAATGAGAACCATCACGATATACCATGACCTGGATTAAGGAGAACCTTCACAGATATACACATTGAACTGGATGAATGAGAAGCTTCACAGATATACCATGATCTGGATGAATGAGAACCTTCACAGATATACCATGACCTGATGAATGAGAGCATTCACAGATATACCATGACACTGGATGAATGAGAACCTTCACAGATATACCATGACCTGGATGAATGAGAGCCTTCACAGATATACCATGACCTGGATGAAAGAGAACCATGTCTATGTATATTAGAAAGATATACTAACTTTATTTTTTTCTGAAAGTGATCAAGCGTGATGTTCAGCAATATATCACCCTATTGTAAAGGTGCCCATTACAGTGACAGCTTACTGCAGACTGTGACATTCAATCAATTTCTGAGGAACGCCTTTCCGGATCTTCTTTGCCAAAGAATTACAATCGCAAATGAAATGGTAGTAGGGCTTGCAATTGTATGTCTAATGCTGGCCATACTTTAGATTGGACATTCGATTCCAAATCACTCTTATACCTATTTCTTTGGCCATATAACTCCCATCATTCCCTGCTTTGGCCCATTCATATTGCAATTTGAAAGAAAGTCGATCACAAAATCACCCCAGGAAGTGTCAGGTGTCTGATAATGCTGCCTGCCTTGGGTGCTTCCTGTTAAGTAAATGCATAGTTACTAGGAATATTTGCAAAAAAGTTGCCTGTAGTGGTTCAAAACAATGCATAAGAAATCAATGGAAACAGGCCTCAACTGAACAATTTGTGTCACGATACCAATTTAATATTGAATGTTAAAAGACACAAGATGCAAATGTATACAGGTTTACATTCAGATTTAGTATCATGCTTGCGGCTTGCGTGACTAACACGCTATTTGCTGGTGATTAAAGAGACCCAATTCTTTTTATAATCAAATTTTGAAGGAAACTATCATTTAAAGGGTGGTAGAAGAACCCTCCTGCAGTAGAATGGAGTAGTTAAATGAGGGGCATTCGGACAGCTGTATTTAACGATCCCTCTTCCCCATTGCACATGCCTGCCTGTAGGTAATGAGCGAGTCACCATGAGGGAAGTTAAACATACTATCCTGACATAGTGAGGTAGAAATGATTATTCCCAACCTCCCCGATCATTTGGTTGTGCACCAGCAGGTACAGTGTTTCATCTGCTAGGTTCCTGTAATAAAGTGTGCTTTAATGTGCTGAAGCCCCGAGATATTTTCCCTTCTATGAATGGCATATGAGCTCCATGAAAGCGTCAGGGTTAAGCCAGGGGTGGGAATATTTTACAAGGGATGAGAGACTGGATTGTCATGAAGGGCCCGACAAATAGATGCTGAATTTTATAATGTGATTGGAAACTGGATTTTATAAAAAGGTAAAATAATACACCTGGTTCATTGGATTTTTTTATTATTAATCAATATTTAATAAAGGGAAATTTTTAGATCCCTTCCATGGAATTCAATTTGTCAGGTCATCTTTTTTTTTTTTAATAAATCAATTCGCTGTGAGGACGGAGGATAAAGCATGGAACAGGTCTTCCAGTGGACGTTGTATGGGCAGGTTCATTCATTGGTCAGTTTAATAAAAAGCGTGGATGAGTTTCTACAAACAAGGAATGTTACAAGTTACTGGGTATGATACATAAAGTAGAGTTGGGAAAGGGTTTGTCACTGTTGAGAACGGTAAAGCTTATGGAAACTGTTTCCAGTGGACGTTTGTTATGGCAGTTCATTGGTCAGTTTCAAAAGAAAGCGTGATGGTTTTGCAAAACAAGGAAGTTGCAAGTTAATGGAGTGATACATAAAGTAGAGTTCGGAAAGGTTTGTCACTGTGAGAATGTAAAGCTATGGAACTGTCTTCCATAGGGACGTTGTTATGGCAGGTTCATTGGTCAGTAGTTTCAAAAAGAAAGTGGCATGAGTTTCTGCAAACAAGGAATGTTGCAAGTTACTGGTATTGATCATATAAAGTAGAGTTGGGAAAGGGTTTGTCACTGTGAGAACGGTTTAAAGGTAGGAATGTCTTCCAGTGGACGTTTGTTATGGCAGGTTCATTCATTGGTCAGTTCAAAAGAAAGCTAAATGAGTTTTTGCAAACAAGGAATGTTGCCAAGTTACTGGTATCTATACTAATAAAAGGCAAAGCCTCACTCACTCACTCACTCATCATCACTAATTCTCCCAACTTGCCGTGGAGGGCAGACGGCTTAAATTTGGCAGGCTCATTCATTGCACCTTACTTACAAAAGTTAAGCAGGTTTCGTTTAGAAATTCCACCTGTAACGGTGAGATCATTATTTCACCAAAATTCGTAGTGGAATAAAAAATATATTTTTTTTTCAGGGTGGGGGTGAACGGGGGGGGGGATAGAATTTGAAATCTGCCACTAAAAGCGGATACGATTTACCAAAAATTTCAGGGTGTGGTGTGCGGGACGATGGGCTGAGGTGTAAGGAGAAGGGTTGGAGGGTGGACAGAGAGGAATAGTGGGGGGATTTAGGGCGACAGGGAGGGTGGTGGTGGAGGTTATTTTCACCAAATTTCGTAGTTGAATAAAAAATATAATATTAAATTAAAGTAATGAGTGTTTGTTAGTATCGTATAAAGTTATTGAATTGTCTTTCTTTAAATATCAAGTGCCGAGTGATTACAGCAATCTTGATACATTATTGCTTTCTTACTAAAAAGGTATTTCAATACATCTCCGCTGCGAATCGCGGGGATCTGCTAGTTGTAAATAAACTAATAAACACTTACTGTATATAAAATATATGTTTAGCATTCCCATAACAATCATTATTTGTGCAATCCTCCATAACCAATTAGCCCCCGCTTCCGATCCTCCGTACAGCAAACGTACATTACGCGGCATGCGCGCTATAGCTATTCAGGTGAGGAAGCGGTTTGTAGATTTCAGTGTGATTGCGGTGGATCACGCAAAAGGTGTTTTTTTTATCTTCGTTCCCGGATCCTGAGCTATTGATTTAAGGAATGGGGGGGGGGAGATAGCTCCTTAACCGCTCAGGCGTCAATCAATATATTAAAGGAATAGTTCACTTTGAGAGTATGGTAAATCTTTAATATTTATAGCTTTACAAAAGTAAATAGTAGTGTAGTGAGTAAGTAAAATAACTATAAGACTTGTCATTGTGTTAAAATTTATTTAGGTTTAAGCACAGTGGAATAGGAGCAGAACATTATGTTAGTATTCTTTCAGTCTAATGTACTCCCGGAGGTGAGTTACAACGTTGACTCCCATGGTGTCTAGATGTTCCGGTCCTCAACAGATGTTGGCTCTTAAGGGGTCTTGAAGCCTTCCATGAAGTCTCGGCCCACAACAGGGTTGACTTCCACGGTGTCTCGATGCCTCCCATGCTGTCTCGGTGCCTCACACAGGTGTGGACTCCACTGTATCTCGAAGCCTCCCACGTCTCTACGGTGCCTCACACAGGGGTGTTGACTTCACGCTGTCTTGGTGCCTCACAACAGGGGTGTGACTCCCACTGTGTCTCGATGCTCCTACGCTGTCTTCAGTGCCTCACGCAGGTGTTGACTCCCACTGTGTCTCGATGCTCTCAGCTGTCTCGGTGCCTCAACACGGTTGACTTCCACGGTGTGCGATGCCTCCCACGCTGTTCTCGGTGCCTCACACAGGTGTTGCTCCCACTGTGTCTCGACCGTCCTACGCTGTCTCGGTGGCTCACAGAGTGTTGACTCCATGTGTCTCGATGCCTCCTACCGCTGTCTCGGTGCCTCACACAAGGTGTGGAGTCCCACTGTGTCTCGATGCCTCTACGCTGTCTCGGTGCCTCACACAGGTGTTGACTCCCACTGTGTCTCGATGCCTCCTACCGTCTCGGTGCCTCAACAGGTGTTGACTCCCTGTGTTCCGATGCCTCCTACGCTGTTCCGTGCCTCACACAGGTGTTGACTCCCAATGTGTCTCGATGCCTCCCACGCTGTCTCGGTGCCTCACACAGGTGTTGACTCCACAGGTTCTCGATGCCTCTAATGTCTCGGTTCCCCACACAGCTGTTGACTCCCACTTTGTCCGATGCCTCCCACAGGTTTTGTCTTGATGCCTACACTTGATATTTCCCAAAGTCGATGCCTCCCATGTGTCTCATACGTTGTCTCTGTGATGTCACATGCGTTGTACTCTCTTCTCTTCTTACATGCGGTCTCCTACACCAAAATAAGTTTATTAAACACCTGAACGTTATTTTAAACAAGTATTTAAAGACACAGCTGGGTGTCACTCCTTCACTTTGTTTTTATGGCAAAAGCCCACAGAGATGACTGGAAAAGGGGAAAACTATTGTGAATTCAAAAAAAATATGCGTTCCTTACTATTTAGATACAATTGGATCTCTTCCTGACGGCCTCTTAGTTCCTGCTGACCCACAAGGAATGGATGCTGCAGGAGCTGCTTGGCGAGGTCTTTGTCTGAGTGCAGATATTCACAAAGTCATCATAGTTCCTCCGACCTGAAGGGTAAACTGAAACCCAGAATTGTCATACACAACATGGAAACCTGTCTGCAGTGACCGGCTGGGGAACACAGACGGGAAGGGAACGGATTGGAGGGTCACTTACAATTTAATTGTCTGGGGACGTTTCACTTTCGTAGAATCAGAGTTACTAAAAGGGAAATAAATCGAGTTTATTATACCAGACATGTACTGGCAGGGCTAGGGGTCTGTATATTGTCTATGGTTATTTTACCCCCTTTATAACCATTTCCTCTGCCATGTCCATTCGCTTGTACATGGTTAATTAGATTATCACAGACTGAACTGGGGGGATATTAACCAAAAAGGAACCCCAATGTGTAGTATGAAATGTCATTGGTTGTTTTTTTACTACTGTATTTTCTGAAGCCATTGACGGGCAAGATGTCCGAAGCATGACGATGTCATTCTGGTAAAAAGCATAAAGGATTTCAGGTCAGAAAGGGGGCAGGCTCACACGTCTCTGATTTAAATAAAATATTTCACTTCTATGCTAAAAGGTTCCGGCCCTTATAATATATTTTCTATGTGAAGGTAATGCCATGTGACCCGCTATATGTAACCCATGCTACTCTGTAACTGAAATCACTTACTGTAGGTAGAACCTACCCCCTAGTCATAAAATGAGCCGTTTCTTCCACGGCTGATTTTCAATTCGCTGTTCCCGAAGTCGACTTGTAACGACACATTGTACCAATGATCTACAAAACAACTGCGACATTGAATAACCCAAAACGATCTTTATCTCCCTTACTTACTTATTCCTACGTTTGCCTCTTCGGTGTTAGCATATATTACCAGCATGTAAGTCGTGTGGATGACCCCCGCTGATGGATTGGTTCAAGCGTGACCCTGTGCAAGGTCATTAGGGAGAGAATAGTTAGTGAAGGACGAAACCCCTGATGTAATAACTTGATCACGGGAAAAAGAATTATAATGTCCATTATATGTATATTGGAAATGGTCCGACTAGCGAGTTTATACCGACCGCTAACCATGTGGACTGTAAAGTAAGGTCGTTAAAGTAAAATGTTGAATCGTATTAATCGGATATTTTACAATGTTGGGTGGCCGGTGCCTTTACTAGTATGGAGGCCCAATGTTCCTGTTATGGAAAGAGTTATAAAGTTTACCTTTAAGACTCCCGACATAATACGAATCCAGATTCCGGTATAGTGCCCCTGTTTTGGATCTGTGATAAAAGCAATCAGAGTTCCAGGGATCCGCCCCTGCAAGTTTCCATGCAATTCTGGAAAGGAAATAGTTAAAGGGAAGAAGAAGACCATGATAATATACCACTATGTTACACTCCCATGGAGTAATGGGATTGTATCCCAGTCCCTGTGAAAAGCATGGTGCTTGTGCTCTTATCCAACTTATACCAAGATCTTATCCATCTCCTCGGGTGTGAGATTGCCCTTTTCGTATATGCTCCGTAGAAGGAGATCCCATTCAGTTGTTTTTTCCCGGGGGCGAGAGCAGCTGCATAACTTAATCGTTCGGTTACGCGAAGATCGCACCCTTAAGCAGAAAAAAGAAAGCATAGCAGAATTCACCAGAGCCAATAACCTACTTACAACGTCCTCCGAATCTTAATTATCTACTCATCCTTACTTCTCTCCGCCAACAATGACTCCTCATTTCCTCAACCTATGCAGCCGTAAGTCATTGGCAATTTAATCACTGTCATGCCATGCTGACGGCTGCAAACCATGAAATTTCAGCACCAAGGAAAGACCACGGAAGAGAGAAATAGGAACGAGAGATACCAGGGTGTGGGGATGGTAAGTATAATATCTTGGGGGGTTGGGGAAGGTAAGTTTACACAGGTTAAACAAAGCTTCACTGCAACATCCCTGTGTTCAACTTTGAAAGAAAAAGGAGATACATTTACCATTGTGAGGTTTAATACTTTTATGGCCACTTTCTCCTTCTCTTTAAAATGTGTCCCGTAATACGATGACAGATGTTTGGGTGAAGAATTTCAAGTTAGTTCTAAATACCCAAACCGTGTTCTGCCTTACAGACCACAAGACCAACTGTCAAAATATTTAATCCTTCAACTACAGATATAGACAAAATCTGTATCCCTACTTATGTCCCTCTCCCATTGGGCCGACATGCTCAGTCTGCATTACCAGTAAGAGACCACTTCCCTGTACAGGCTAATGGATCTAAACCTAAAGCAATTTATTATCTTTTCTAATAGTTGCAGGTACTGTCGCATTTTGTTGATTTATGGCTTACCACCACAAGATGTGGGGGTGGTAAAGCTTGTTCTTCTTCCCCACTGCTAAATCCTATAGATAATCTAGTGGTAGTAACTACATGGTAGAGTTTGTCCTCAGTGCTGCCTGTTCCAATGCTTTCAGAAGGGTCAAAAGTTCCTTTAGGGGACTGAAAAATAAAAAGTGGGATAAACGTTAATATTTATTAGACTTGTGGTCTCGGGTCATTAATCATTTTCCTTTAGATTCATTAGACACAAATTTTTATCCATGTGCGAAGTTTCCTTGAGGCTCTGGGCCTTTAACCACCCCATGGTATGGTGTTATCTTGTCCTGCCATTCTGAACTGCGGAGCATGTACTGGACATGTGAATGGCCTAGGCATTACTAGGGTGGTCTTGGGCGTCCCAGGCCATGAAGCATACGGAATAGGGAAGGGTGCTGGTAGGCCCCACCCCACACTGATCCTTCCCTACTGGTTGAGCTTGGGGAGATTCTCGTTGGGTGAGAGAGATTTCCGTAGACGCCTGCAGGTCGTTTCCCCAGGTAAGAAGGACATTTTGTTTTTTCCAAGTCTAGAAAATTAAAATACGATAAGGCCAAGCTCAGATCATATTTAACGCTATTGCATTACCTACAAAGTAGTATTATGATTATCTTTATATTATTAATGCATGTTGCCATTATAAAAGCATCTCGAAATATGCCCATAGAGGAGAACAAGTATATATATTTGTAAATAAGGGAAGAAGATAAACGAAAAAAATCCCATTTCTATCGTATATCTACCAGTGGTGAGGCCATATGACTATAAAGGGAAAGTTAAAACTTTGAATTTGGGTAAAAGGCGTGCACATTGGGAAGGAGCAATGTGTGTGATTGCGGCAGGTTTAAACTCAGAGGGCGTTACAGCGTGACAGTGTGGCCTAGCCCTAACAAGAAGAGTTTGTTTCCTGCGCACCATGCATGAAGAATTTCAAATTCGCCACAGCAGGTGTTGCAGCCAGAGAATGCTGCTTGGGAGTTGAGTTTGTACCATCTGGAGGACGACAAGTGGACATCCATGCTACAAAAAACTTACCATTTCAAACCTTAAAATTAAATACATAAACCGTAACATTGTACTTTACACACTGTGTGTCTCGGTCACAGTCTAAAATGAATACAACAAGCACAATGTATACAACATAGCACAAATAATAAATAATGGTGTGTCAGTGTAACCTTGGGCCCAGGGTATTTGCATACAGCGTGACAGTTTGGTTATCACAGACCCTGAAAACCTTGGAATAATCTGTTTGAGATGTCCATCTTAGTCTATGGGGGAAATGTACCCAAAATTCATCATATAAACGCATGCACTTCCACGGATTCCTTATCATGATACAGACAGTATTGGTCTGGTACCGAATCTCTCTAAATTCTGGGGGGGAACACAGTCCAAAAATAAGAATAAAAGAGGAGAAATCCCAAGATAACATTTTTAACCTTTTTTTTCATGAAAATGTTGCGCATATAGGCATGTAAGACTCTGAAAAAATTTCATTTTCTCAGGAAAGTTTTTTACCTAGAAAAATCACAGAAAAGGTAAGTTTTTATAATGGTAATTCTCTATAATTTTAGCTCCGTGTAGGTCTGTGATTCCACTCAACTCCAATATCCAAAGGTAAAAATGGCAATCTTTTACTGTGCAGTGAAATATAACTCACACTGTGAGTGATATGATGTCATTGTGATGTCATGGCGTGTGGTCATGGGAATATTGCAATTCTGTAGTAAATAATCAGGGGTGCATTCTAGGGTTTTTTTGCTGCCCTAAAGTCAAGGCTTTATTGCCGCCCTTTTGTGCTCCGCATATTCAGAATGGGTGTGGCTTTTGTGGATGGGCATGGCTAAATTGGTTATGATTTTTTAACTTTCTGACACATTAGTGTATTTAAACAGTTAGCAATATGTAATGATAGACATAGATATTGCATCCCATCTCAAAACAGCTTGGTTGCCACTACCATAATTGCTCCTTCAGGTTTTTTTGCTGTCAATCAAATTTAAAACTTATTTTGAGCCTGGTCTTTACATGTTGTTCAACTGTGTACATACATTGACAAATATTAACGGATTTTCAAACACAATAACATATCTGTGACTAGGAAAAATCCTTTTATTATCTGACTGGTCACAGGAATTTTTTTTTTTTACATACAACTGCCTTCGCCGCCTTTCTTCTTCAGGGCCGGGTGCCGCATGAGTCAAATGCCTCAGTCTGCCTAATGGTAGATGTGACCAGGAATGAATAAGTAAGTCTGCAGTCCCACTCCACCTGAAGTTCCACATGACAAAAAATCCAATCCTGTACCTTGCAACAGAAATATAACTAAATGACTTTTACGATCGGCAGGTTTATAAATAGTTGCCCTGAGGTGAACGTTTGTAAAAGGTTCTTATTCCTCCAGGTCCATGTATATCTAAAGGTCTCATTCTAACAGGTCATGGTAATCTGTGGAAGGTCGTATTCATCCAGGTCAGATGGAATATCTGTGAAGCGCGTCCTCGAATTATCCAGATCATGGTACTAACTGTGAAGGTTCTCATTCATCCAGGTCAGAATATCTGTGATGGTTCTCACTACTCCGTCTGGTATATCTTGTGAAGGCTCTCATTTTATCCAGGAAGGTATATTTTTGAAGGTTCCATTCTCCAGGTAATGGCATATCTATAATGGTTCTAAGTTATCAAGATCTTGAATATCTGTGAAGCTAATTCATCCAGGTCATGGTAATATGTGAAGGCTCTCATTTATCAAGGTCACTGGTTATCTGTGTATTTCAGTTTTTATCACTGGACTTGAAGTTAGTTTCCCATGTTTTCTCCTAAAATCAGCTATTAACGCAATTTATATTTATTAAACGTCTCGAACCCAGGACACAACAACCCCCTCCCAGGCCCCATCAATGGGCCCTTGCCGACACTTAAAAGGGCCCCTTGGCGGCTCTGATAAGTGCCTTTCGGCTTACAGGGATCCCGCAGCTCGGCCCGATGGGCCTTTGTGGCACTGAGCAATGCCTTGTTGGGGGTCCCCCGCAGCTCAGAACAAGGAGCCCTTGGGTGGCATCTTCGTCCTTCCTCTGGTGACACCAGGATCTGCTGAGGCAAGGTACCCCCTCCGGCGACGGTGGCCTCAACGAGCTGATGTTACTGGGGCTTGGATTCGCGATCAAACACCACGGCACACAACCGGTGCCTAAACGAGCCATGTGTGGACGACTTCTTCTCGCCATTAGACTGCGATGACTTCTACTCTCGGAGGATTGCAGCTCTTTATATGTTTTGCAGAAAGTCCTAATCCAATCCTGATGGTCATTTTCAATGCTTGGTATCAACATGGGCTATCCGTGACTGTAAGGTTATTGCTACAAGCATTAAAAATTGAGGGGATGCTGGGAAGGGTCGCGCTTT
>JAACNH010003308.1:0-30107 GCA_019447015.1 Hymenochirus boettgeri | reverse complement strand
TTAAGAAAATATTTTAACAATAAACAGATTTTTTTGGGGAGTGAAATGCACTGTTGGTTTCAGTATCTTTATTATCTCTGGTGTCTTTATACTTAAGTCTCCATCTGTTTCTTTGTCCACTCAGACTGATATAGAAAAGGAAAACAAGACACAACACTGACATGAAATCGGCCCAAAATTACTGCACTGCAGTCTCCAATGAAATGATCCCTTTTGAGATAGCTATGTTTTGTTTTTCACAAGCCAATATTTCCATTAACTTTCATTCACAGTCTCCTGTTCATGCAGAGAACAATGCATTTTTCCCAAGTATACAGCAAACTTCAAAATCACTTTCCCAATTCTATTAAGCTAACAATAAATCAGCCTTAGACTATCATGATTTATGGAGTTCCTTTATTTCGCTTATCTCTAACAACTTCTTTTTACTCAGAACAACAAAAAGCCACAGGCATTATCATTGGCCTCCATATGAAAAGGCAATTGAACAGGTAATGGAACAATTTTTCTGGCGAATATCAGAAGCTTAATTACAGTTCTAATACTAGACCATTTTAGTGGCTTCAGGTATTTCGACTAAAGCCTCGTACACATGTCACACCACATGGACAAGACCCAACCCAGAACAACCGTGCCAAATGGCCATTTTGGCCTATTGTTGCCCATGTGTGTCCGCTTGGTCAGAGGTCATTTATAGATCCATTGGATTCTTGTTGAAACACCCAATTTATCGAAACCATGACATTGTGCCTCATTAGAAGAATATCTCCATTAAGTGGAAGTTCGTCACTTTACCACAATGCCTTTATTCATTCTGATTAACTATTTCCATTCACATTCTTGAAAGTATATATATGCTGGTCCTCAAAAAAACATTATGTCAACCAATTAGACAGATATAAAATTAATTGCAGGCCCGTTTCCACAAGTAAATATGGTATTTAAGAGAAAGTCTTGGAAGATTAAAAAAAACTCAGCAATCATTGGTTTACTGTATATTTGATCCTTGGATGTCACAAAAGACTGAAGGTGGCCATACATATATACAATTTCTCAGTGGATTTAAGGAGCAATTAATGAGGTATACACATATAATGTACAAACATAAGCAATGTTTGATTAATTGTAGAAAAACAAACGCACTGGTGAGTGCTTACTGCCGTCAGAATAATACAACTGTGCTTTAAAATAAATTGTGATTTAACTGAAAGGGATTTCTTGGGTAGGAAAGGCAATGACCTGTGTAGATCATTAGCATAGAAAACATGTCCTTTTCCAAACAGAAATGCTAAAAATATGTAAAATGGCAACAGCGAACACTTAATTGATTTTTGTAATATGCACAAAAATGGTGCAAGACATTTGCAAATATTTTCCGCCATTTGGTTGTAAATTTTTTACATACTATCTTCTTTTAGTGCATTCCCTTAGGGTGTCTATTAAAACAACTCAAGAAACCTTTTCCAAATGTCCTCTCAGAATACTTTAAACTCTAGAATAAGGAACATTTTCCATATTTGTATTTAACTGAAAGTTAGATAAAATTCAAATCCTTCTTTGGACACATCTTCCACTTTGTATATTCATCATTGGGTTTCCTCCAGGAACTCTCCCCACAAACATAAAGATATACTGAAAGTTGTATGTGTGAATTGTAGATTGATAGCTGTTCAAGGCAGGGCCTGAGGTGAATGTATCATTGTAAAGTGTCATGGAAGGTGATGGTGCTGTATAAATCCATAATAATAAATGAGGAAAGTTTCTGGAATAACATATTTGTGTTAAGCAGGCAATAGGAGTTTATTTTATTTGAAAAGTTGTACTCACCTCATCAAGGTCTTGAGAAACATGTCTCTTGCGCAATTCCTCCATCCTCTCACACACGTCTGTGAAGCAGGTGTTGTAGTAATCTGCGTATTGTTCAGCAAGATCATCAATGTTCCCCAAAGAACCATCCTACAGAAAATAAACAGTAGTCACTAAAGTTAAAAAAATCAAAATATAACACTGTATATCGTTATTTAATTGATCAGTTAGATACTTGGTACTCCAGAGAGCAATAATTCATACTGATTAAACAGATTGCATAAAAAGATGGTACGGGTAATACTTCTACATAGGAATTAAAGATGTTAACCTGCAACTGTCCTGTAATAGAAAGAAGACCATTAAAGCAAAAAAGAAAACCATAAGTGGAATAATAATAATAATAATAGGTAGAATAATATGGGATCCTTTATTATTGAGAGTATACCTGTAAGGAATAAAAACAGTATGACAAAAAATGACAAAAGATGTATAAGCAAATTCCCAACAAAATAGGATGACATAGGCTTTGCTGTTATGTCGTCTTTCCTGCTTATATACTGGAATTGAAACCCCCCCAAATTGACCCTTGCTAAATGAAAAATATAATAGTAATGGAGACAGGTGAGCTTGAGAAGAGCTCAATGTTTACCAAACTGCGACCCTGCAGTGCGTGAGGGTTAGTGCAAGGAATCGACACAGGAGCCACAGGATCGCTGTTTGATCCTCTTAGGGGCCAATATGCAAGTGCTCCTGTCTGCATTACTATTATGTATGCTTTTCATTTATTTTGGGGTTTTAGTGTACTAGAATTGAGGAAGGTGTGCTAATTAGAGGTTTGTATATTATGTGCCTGCTTGTGGCATTAGGGTAGACAGTGAATGTTTGCAAATTAACTAAAGCTCCAAAATATCATCAATGGCTGGAAAAAACAGCTAAAAACTATTTCATTATCACACTTCCTAGACAAAGTTCCAAAGACAAAAACTGGTTCTATGCTGAGCAATGAACTTGTTTTCCTAATACACGTTTGCTTAATTCATTTCATAAGGTATTCCCGTCAGCATGGCCATTTTATTAAACAGCATGCCTTGAGTAAACAGAAATGCAGCTCTTATGAATAAAGAGCCAGGGGGCATAAGGCAGCTAGAAAAGACATCCATTAGCCTTGAGGTCTCTAACCCCACACATTATTTGCAGCAGTTGTCATATTAAGTATGAAGGAGGGAGGGAAATCCAAGTGCTAATGAAAGGGGTGATTGTTTTAGATAGAATATAGCAGCAGTTTAGCTCTATACTAAATTGTGTTTAAAAAGATGTCAATTGTGTTTTAATATTTATGATTAGATGATTAGATAGCATGTAGAAAACATCAGCAATATGAAACCAATACACGAATGTAAAGCTACCCATACACAGGCAGATGTTATTCTGATCGGATTTCCAATTGACAAAAAAACAATCGTAATAACAGATCGAAGTTCCTACCTTGTGCCACCTAATTTATTAAGGGTAAATATAGAGATGGGGACTTGGATATGGTGTCGGCGGATCAATTTCCTCCTGCCCAATTTGAATTTTTCAGATAAACCACTTGATATTGTAGAAGGGAAAAAAGCATACAAATTTACTGAATCGCTCAAAATATCAATCCCGTGTATAGGACATTAGGCTGTGTTTTTTTTTAAGTGATTTTTTTTTAATTATTTTTAAAAAATATTTCCATTTACAATATTTACAAATATTTTTAAAATATCACTGAATAAAATGTGTATCTATGGCAGGGATCCTCAAACTACGGCTCTCCAGATGTTTGAAAACTACAACTCTTAACATTCCTAGGCTTCCCTCTGTAGTTGAGGAATGCTGGGAGTTGTAGTTTTCAAACATCTGGAGAGCCGCAGTTTGAGGATCATCTATCTATGATATGGCAGGACATTTCCCACTCTCTCTAGTGACCTTACCAACTATATCAAAATGCAACAAGTTTACTGGAAGAGCAACATTCCATTGTTATTGGTTTCTTCTCACTGTTTTGGTTCTTGCCCTTAAACAAGGGTTACAAACACTATTTCTGGGCAGCAGGTGTGTACTATTTATCTATATATGTATTCAAACTGCAACGTAACAGAAACTAAAAAATCCAGTCAGGATAAAACAGACAAACATATGGACCAGGAGAGACCAGAAAGTTAAAGCAATGTGACTATGGTACCCTGATGAATGAGGCCTACTTTCTTCTGCACTGCCCCAATACACAGCAATTAAGGATAATCATTTCAAGATGCTGTTGGAATGTATCCCCAACTTTTGCTCCTTAGACCAGGGATTCTTAAACGCTATCAGGGAGATGTAATAAAAGTTCTTATCGTTAAAAATGGTGCTAATTTTGCCCCAACCAATCAGATGTTTGCTTTCAAATGTTAAATAAGATCTGATTGGTTGGGGCAAAATTAGCACCATTTTTAAAGATAAGAACTTTTATTGAATCTCCCTGTATGCCTCCAGATGTTTGAGCCAGTGAATGGTGGGAGTTGTAGTTTTCTGGAGGCACACTGTTTAAGAATCCTTGCCTTAGACAATAAAAAATTACTCTGCTAGGGCAGGAGCAATTCCTGCAAACTATGTCAAAGCATGTCATAGACTGAGAGCAGCAATAAATAAGTTAAAGGGCACCCCCAAAACTAAAATTTAACACCTGGACCCACTTTGTAGTTTGAAAACATTCTTACCTTATATCTCTGCTTCTTATGGTTCCCCTGCAGTGCCAGTCCAAAGTCCAGGAAAGCGAAGAGTAGTGGCTGTCTGCCTGTCCAAATGTCTCTGCCTCCTGTCTTGCCTCCGGGAGGGATGGTGACATGTGCAGAGAAGCCCTCCCCCCCCCCCTCCATCCCATCCCATCCTGATCCATCCTCTGCAGCCCTCCTGATCCATCCTCTGCAGCCCTTAACGTGTAATCTTTTGGCCATATCATAGATCTCCCCTGCCCACCCTTAACCACTGAGTTATTTTCTTAAAAATACTTACAGCCCTTCGTTCCCGCGGTGTCTCCATTGATGGCAGCTGCGTCTGTGATTGGCTGAGAGGCCCCTGAGCAAAATGCAGCAGGAGAGAAGGCTCTGTAAGTAGCGATCAGATGTTTTTTTAAAGAAATATCTCAGCGGTTAGGGGGGGGCAGGGGGGATTTATCATATGGCCAAACTTAAATTTTAGGGTGGACATGCCCTTTAACTAAATGTCCATAAACTTATTGCTTAATGTACTGTATAATTTTAAACCCCTATATGTCCCCACATTTCCCCATTTTTCTTCGCTTGGTATTGTCAATATTTAACTTGCTAATAAAGCTATTAGATTAGATAGGTAATAGATAAAAGATAGATAGCATGAGAAAAAGTTAATTATACCAGAAAACGGAGAAGAGAATGCATGCAAAGTTATTTGCAGTAGTAACACAATGGGTTCCCAGCCAACACTTAATAATTGTGGTCACCATACAAGTGCCCTCATACATTTCACCCAAACCTAGGGTGATGTGATCTTACATTATAGGCTTCTAAAGTTACACTCCCTGGTCAGTCCTGTTTCCCGGGGTGACAGACAAATGATGAGCTGTGTAAAAAGACTCGCTCCCCAAAAAAGACTCTTCCTACAGACACCTTAGGGGGAAGGGGGGAAATCTTTTCAGGGTTGTGGATAGCTTTAAAAATAATTAAGAAAATTAGGGGCAGGGCTTTGGATGCAGCTGATGATGTTCTGTCTCAGCAATCATCTTTCAGAAATCTGTACTGTGTGTACCTAGCTTAAGACTTGGAGGCAGAGCAATGGTGCTGATGATGTCACAGCTCACAGTGCTAGCAGGAAACACCACCCTTTATACTGCTGTAAGTTTGGATAGACTGCAGCTGGAAGCATAATCCTGGAGTCATTTTAAAGGTAGGAGTGTGCTCTTTTAATAAAGGGCATTGTTATGGAGACCTCAGGCCAGACTATTAAAAAAAAAAATCAGTCTCCTCTGACAAACATTCTTCATCACAACCAGGAGCCCCCCCAAAAACCTACTTTCAAAATACTTACATTGCTCCCTGGTGTTTCTGAAAGAAGATATTTACATTCTACCAGTCCCTCACCACACTATTACTTCCCACCAATCCTTTTAGCAAGTATTATTTAAATATTTATCTGTTCTTATGGACTTTTCAAGATCTTGTCCCAGTAAATAAATAATACTTGTCATCTCAGTTGTACACCCTCTTTTGTCACATAGACTATTTGAAAAACAAAACATACTATAAATATATGTTAGACTATGATGAGCTGAATTAATGTCATTTCAAAAAATATGGTAACATTTCACATATTTCCTCATAGTACTAGTAGCAGTTATAACACCAAATAGCTATTAGCAATAACAGAGCAATAAAAATGAAGTGTAGACATGCAGTAAAGAAATAACATCTCCATTCTACTGTTATTCTCCCAAACATTGACAAAACATTTACATTTGGACAGAAAACAAGTTACGCAAATAGCAGATTTCTTCTAGATCACAGTCTCAATTACACACCAATTTGTCAAATGCCTTTAAACCACATTAATCACACTTTTATTTTCACTGGAGGAAAACTGAAATTGGAGAAATCATTCCAAATGCTGTACCTACAATGTACTATGTCCTAGACTGTCAATAAACACTGGTCTGACCGCATGAACTTCTAGACCAAATCACTTATCTTTATTATTAAAATCCATGTTTACAGGGCTATATACAGAGAGCAAAGCGTTAAAGTAAGGATTCCAATTAGATGTGGGTCTTAATCGTGCTATTTATCTACACAAGATCAGTATGGTTAGCCAGGGGGGCTTCAAAATTTTGGTCGTGGAAATATTTTCACCTTAAACTTTTGATACAATTTTAATGCAGTCAATGCAGTGTAACTTTACACTTATATTGTTTATAATCAAATCTAATTACAATATACACTGCACGGAGCATAAAATATAGGTAGAACATTAAGGCATGGGCAAGACACAAAAAAAAATGGAATTGTTAAAAATTATATGGTCTGAAAAACTGTATAAACCTGTGTGCTATATCACTCTTGAACAAAGAAAACCGCATTCCTGGCCATGGAACTCTACAAACAGGCACTAATCAATAGAAAGTAGAAAAGTCTCTACAGTCAGCAGTTAAACATTGCAAAGAAAATACACACATAGATTCCTGCTAATATACAAAAGTGTACAAAATGTGTAAACAGTGTTACTGATCTGAGAAAAATATCAGTACATGCACAAAAAAAAACATTAAGGTTACCTTGACTAGACTTGAAGGCTTTTCATTCTTATTATCTTAAACATGCATTTAAATCCCATTTTTTCTACATACACTATAAGCACTAGCCTACATATTATGATACAATATGATACCCAGGAATGTGCAATAATCATTTTTTCTATTAATAAATAAAAAATAACTTTTACCTAGATTTTCTTCTTGTAAATCATGCAAATACCAGTCTGTATTGTGGCAAAGATATTTTCAATAAATGTTTCTAACCTGTACTAGTATTACATTGTGAAAATTAGAGGGAAACCATGGTCTCCATACAAGTGCCCTCTATTAAAAAAGAGCACACTCCTGCCTTTAATATGACTCCAGGGTCATGCATCTAGCTGCAGTCTATCCAAAATTACAGCAGTGTAAAAAGTTTTACTTCCTGCTTACACAGTGACATCACCAGAACCAGTAAGCCCCTGGCTTGAGCATACCCACTTGCATCCTACTACTAGGAGAGAGCATCATTATCTGCATCATAAGCCCTGGCCCCAAACATATATGTTTTAAAGCTTGCCACAAGGCAAGCTTTACTACTAGGACAGAGCATCATTATCTGCATCATAAGCCCTGGCCCCAAACATATATATTTTAAAGCTTGCCACAAGGCTGAAAATAAAGATTTTCTATCGCCTGGATCTGTGCATAACACTTAATAAGGTGTCTATAGACAGATGAAAGAACAGATATCGATTGCAAGCCTATAACTAGCTTCATAAAAGATTGTTTTTTGGGAGTTTTTATGACACAGCTTATAACATATGTCTGTCACAAAACACACAGAGGCAGTGCAGAGTAGGAGACTTTACAAGCTTATAACTTTGATGTCATTATCCAAGGGTTGTTTACAAAAGTATGCGAGAGATATTTTTAATAGATGGCACATTTAAATTGAGACCACAGTTACCCTTTAACTGTAGACTCTATTTAAAAACAAAGGAAGTATATCCATCAAGCCCACTATGTAAATCCATTCAAATATGACTAACGGAACTCTAGATCCTAAGTTTCCTTCTGTTCAAAGCTTTTATTAGGACTAAGGAAGTGACGACAATTATTAGTGGCAGAGGTCCATTTTTTGCAACATTGATTTACTGTCAGAAAAATGTTTTTCTCTACTTCCTCTACGCCAAAACGTCTGTGCATAATAATGGAATACATATACAATTTGCACACCCAGTTTAGGATTTCCTCAGGAAATGGGGTTTCTCCTTTGCTGATGGGATACTGGATATGAAACACACACTACAAAATGTGTGTTCCTTTTGAACTATCAAGACAATAATAAAATCACATTGGAAAGAAACTAAAGGGGAGATTCAATAAAAGTTCTTATCATCAAAAATGGTGTTAATTTTGGCCCAACCAATCAGATCTTATTTACATTTGAAAGCTAACATCTGATTGGTTGGGACAAAATTAGCACCATTTTTAACAATAAGAACTTTTATTGAATAACTCTGTTAGTTTTTACACATGGCTGTCATTTTCACGCAGCCTAAATATAATTTTTATAGTTAGGATTACATCTAAAAGGACGAACATTCCTTTTAAAAAAAAAGTATTTGCCTGCACAAGAAAATAGAAGAAAACACATTATCGATGCAAGATAAAACTGTCAAAATAAAAGCCTGCACTGCTATGTTAAAGGGATGTTCAGCATTAAAAAAACTTTTACAGTCATGTAGAGCCCCCAACCCCCATTTTCTCATTATGTTTTAATGCCAAAGAAGGCAATGAGCGACTTAACTGTTGCTCACTGCCTGGGCGCAGCCCACTGCTCCTTTTCGAGCTAGCTTTAGGCAAAAACAGGAGCAGTGAGGCTCTGCACTGATTGCCGCTCTACTTCCTGGTCGCGGCTGTCAGGTAATTTGGCATGACGTCATGTTGTGCCTCAAATGACAGCCATCATCAGGAAAAGGAGGAGCGGCAAGGGACCTGGTCAGGTAAGTCCCTTCAGAGGCATCTTTGGCAATTATACATGTCAAATGCTGAACATGCCCTTTAATCTATGAAAAATATCTATATGCGAATGTATGTCTGTTAGGAATTGTCATCAATGTCAGTCTATCCTGCTGTTTTCTTTATTTCTCTGATATTTATTTTAAGATTATTGATGTAATCTTGACTAAAAAATGGTTTTGTAAACAAAACTTATTTATTAAGAGGCCCAAACATTTGTCTAAGCTGCTAATTTTTCTCAGCCAATGAGACGATTTTCGAAAATCGAAAGTAGATGATATTCGAAAATCAAAAATTGAAAGTAGATGATTTTCAAAAGTCAAAAGTAGACGATTTTTGAAATTAGACGATTTTCGGAAAAATCTAAAGTAGCCGATTTTCCAAAATCGAAACTCAAACTTTCGAAAATTTGAAAACGAATCTCAACAGTTTCGAACATCTCTAGTTTACACCATCTGAAAGGTTGCAGCAGATTAATATCACATGTAACATTTTGTACCTCTTGTGGAATAATCAACACCACATATCTTAAAACAGGTTGGATGGGACTCAAACAGACTTTGGTGGGGGCCATTTGTTGTGCCTGACTAGACCTGGTTTTAAAAAAAAAAAAATTAGAAAGAAGTTAAGTTTTTGCCAGGGTTGATTTTTCTTCTTCATGGTCTTCAGTAGATAAAGCAATTCCCTGTGTCCATATTGATTCCTAAGGCTGTGTACACATAATGCAAATTTTCAGCCTGATCGACCGATAGTTCAGTATATAGGTTGATCCTTCCAAAAACATTGCATGGGTTTTCACCTGGCCGCATGTGACGTCCAACTGTTTGGTCAAATCAGATGAATGGGCAATCGGACAGGTCGGAAATCGATCGTGCGGTCTTTCGCACTGGCTGACTAGGTCGGAGGTGCTGTGACAAAGGATCTGCTGATGTGTACCCGGCTTAAAAAAAATCTTACTTTCATATATGAAATGTTGTCTATGTACAATTTTTAGGTGATGAGGGAGCAAGGTCCTACTGTAGTATATTTATTGTTAACAGATCACTTTTAAATCAACTAGTGTCTCTTTAAAAATTTAAACCTGCTTGCATCATGCTGCTTGATAGTGAACTCAAAATGTTTGAGAATTTCTGTGAATATTATGTAAAATTATGTAAATTTTACCTTTATAAACACAACCCCTATCTTGAAACTAGATAATAAATAATGGTTTAAAGGGGAACTGTGGTCTCCAAACAAGTTGAGTTTAAATTAAAGGCCAGTTTCCTACCTCCTACCTCTCTATGTGCTCCACAGCCCAAGATATACAGAAATGGCTGACCAGAAAGTTAATGGGTGGGAGGCTGACATGTGACATTCCTAAGGCTTCTCCTGCCGGCGTGCTGCCAGCGAGCACAGCCTCAGACTCCCTCAGTGTGTGAGGGAGACAGGAAGTCCCTCCCCCTCTCTGCTGTGTGAAGGACCTGCAGCTGCAGAGAAGGTAAGGGAATCTACAGCCCTTCTCTCTCACTATGTGAAAACAGCCTTTTCAGGCAGTTTTCACATGGGGCTGTAAGGATTGGGCCAAGGGGGCCTGCAACTGGAGGGACCATGGGGTCCATGAGTGGGAGGGACCAGGGGGGCTGCAAAGGGGAGGAGACACAGGGCAGATTGACTGACAGGTTTCAGAGCAGGAAGCAGGAAGTGCAGGGCACCTGGTGATGCTGCTGCCATATCACACACAAAAATGTAAATATCTTCAAAACTATGCAAAATAAACAATGGAAATAAATTGCAAAAACTCTCAGGAGAGCAATTCCTATCAATTTACCTAAAGTCATTTTTGGACCACAGTTCCTCTTTAATGTGCAGTTTGTGAGGTATCCCTAGTTACTAAAAACTGGTGAGATGAAAGCATGAAACAAAGAACAAAGCAATGATATAGCAAAGATAAAGGTGAAATGCTAAAATAATACTTAACTGGAAATAAAATGTAAAAACTTAGTCTTGGAGTAAGTCTGTTACAATGTATTCATACAGCAACAATTAACTCTGACAGCTGATATAACACCTGCCTGACCTTTAATAAGATTACTGGGTAATTTATCCTGTGTTAGTGCTACTGTGTGTCAGTCCGTGTGTAGAAATATGCATTTACTGGATTTCATTATGCCTTGTTTTTATGGAGATAGTCTTCTAATGTATTTTTCATGAGGCCATAAGCAGTTTAGTTAATGTGCTAAACAAACAGGCAAGGGATTGATCTAGACCATGATTTTTTGCTCTTGTTTCTTCCAACTATTATTTATCAGCTTACTATGTAAATTCTATCAAATCACCTTTTGCGCTCATTCTCTAAACTTTTAGAACACTTAACTTTCCTGATCAGTTCCCCAATTGCACGCTGCCTCCTTATCCATAAATGGAACACATGCATGCGTGATGATTTTTTTCTCAAAGTTTTGCCTCCCAAATTTTGCCGTGGATGTCACCTAATTGCATCTGTTTGGAACAACAGCAAGGAGACCTGTTGACCAGGGAAACAAGTGACCGTTAATGGAGCCTGGGACTTCAGGGCAGCAATGATAGGTTTTGCTTTTGACTTTACAAAAGTATTTTTTTCACAATCGGAGTTAAACATAAAACTCCTTCTTTACCCATTATTACCCAGACACAATTAGCTACAAATTAATAAAGCTGTTAAAGGTATCAGGTTATAGTTAAAATCATAATAGAAAGTAATCTTTATGCAGAAAATAACCACTTCCTTTCTTTGAAGGGACACTATACTGAAAAAATGACTTTGCCTCATCTTAATCTATAATTGAATACATGTAAGTAGCACTTACTCTGATTTGCGTGTGTTGCTGCATGCCTTCAATCCAGCACATATTTTGTTTAGGAGCAGTATCTCCCCTTCCTCTTTTAACCACTCCCACTTCCATCCGACCTGACTTTTCTCCCACAAACCAACTGTCAAGCCTGCACACAGCATACAGCATTCCAACTGTCAAAACTCTGTCACCATTCCAGCTACAGTAAAACTACTCATAGAAGAATAGTTTTTGAGAGCAAAAAACTTGATTGACAGCTGAAATATAAGAAGTTTTAGATTGGACATTTAAAGAAATAGGGGGCAGATCAACAAAAAAATGATACAGTGGTAGTTTCCAGTTATAGTCAATTTAAAAAATGTTTAAAAAGTTTTCTGGAGCCATAATCTCTCTCATAATTTCTCTTAAAGGGCTAACTGTCGTCTCCAAACAAGTTAGGGCTTTTATTTAACCCTAACTTGTGTAGAGACCACAATTATCGTTTTAGCCCAATAAAGATTCTGTGGCAGACACAACCACTAATGGTTGTCATTTTAGATGACAATCTAGGCTGCACAGATCATAACTGTCATATATCCTGCGTTCATTGCAAATGGCAATTCTCTGTATGTGGTTTTAGCTTAATTATTTTCTCCGAAAGATAGGAATAATTTTTTTTCTAAGAAGTAGTCAGATTAGAGAAAAGGATTACAGGTTCCTAATAGTGCGTTCTTTCAACTGTTTCAACTTGTTCTTTTAAGTGTATAAACACCCATACCTAGGTTAAATGCTGAAAGTTTTCAGAATGACTTTTAAAAAACCATAGCACCTTTATCCCTTAGTAAATAGGAAAATTATTTCACCAGATAAATGTAGAGGGGATAAGAAAAAGACAATGGTCTGAACTGATATTCATTTTGAATTTTTTTTCCTTACAATATTTGCAATCTTTGGCAAAAGGGAAACAGCCAGTGCATTATTTTTCTAGCTCTACCATGAGAAATTGAGTCATGAAGCATTAAACATTGCTATGCCTATAGGAACAGATGGATATAATTGGTATATAAGTGCTTATAAAATGTCCACTACTTCTCACTAGATTTTATATATAAACTTTCCTTATATATCTGCTGTTCTAATATATTTGCCCAAACATTTATAGGTGCACCCAAAGGAGAATTCACATGGTCAGTGTATCAGTTCCCGTTGCAAGTGGTCTATTGGTGAATGTTTTTTTGCATCTGTGTGTGGAAATATTCTTAGACCCCAAAGAAAGAATCCCAATCTTCAATCAAAACACAACAATCATGCGCATTCCTTTTAGACAGACGAGGCCCAATTGGAAGTGTGTATGGACCTGACTTGTGTTTTTCTAACATAATGTGTTATTAAGTAAAGGTAATAATTGTTTCTCTATGCTTGTGAAGGTTCTCATTCATCCAGGTCATGGTATATCTGTTGTATTCAATTAGATCAACTGGACTTGAAGTTTCTTGAAGACTTTCTCTAGTCTGTAAAATCAGCCTGAAAAACCGACTTCGGTTTATACTCGCTTGCTCCCTGTAAGATGCGTCGCTCTCTGAAAGATGAGCCGGCTGACGTCACTGCCCGGCACAGAGTAGTGATGTCTGGGGAAGGAGAAGGAAGCCCACAGAAGGTACTGAATTTGGTGGGAGGGTGAGGGTGCAGATGTTTGGAAACTACAACTCCCAGATACAAAAGCATGCTGGGAGTTGTAGTTTTCAAACATCTGGAGTGCCAAGGCTTTAGTAGTCTTTTAAATGGACAGCAGAATTCTCATACAGTAATAGCCATATCCTGTATGGCTATTACTGTATGGGAAATCTGCTCTCTATATAAAGGGCAACTAAAGCCTCAAAACAATACAGAATCAGTAGGCAATAGTGGTCATAATTTCTACCCTCGGTTTATACTCAAGTCAATCACTTTTACTCGTTTTTTTTAAAAAAAAAATAGGTGCCTCTGTTTATACTCAGGTCAATTCATACTCGAGGATATACGGTAATTGGATTTACTAATTGGGATTTTTTCAGGGTACATAATTGCCACAGATTCTTGTACAAGTCATTCTGATTTGAGAAAACCATTCGGATGACTAGCGAAACGTCTTCAAGAACTAAACTTCAAGTCCAATTGATCTAATTGAATACAACAGATAATTGTTTCTCTACTATAAAAAAGTAAAATAGAAAATGTAAATAAAAAAATCTATAGATGCTCCCTTTCTTAAAATCCTTTATTAGTTCTTCACTACACATTTTGACAGATTTATAGAAAACTAGAAGCAGATGGTAAAGGTTTTCTGGATCAGCTGTTTTTTTGAAATCATATTAAGAAACCTGTGCAGGGCATGTTTATCATTCTAAATACACTTCATCTGGCAGCCATTATATATTAATTTCCTGCTAAATAAGTTTAATTGTAGATATTTAAGTATTTCTGTTTAGCACAAATTGTAGCTTCTGTACACAAGAGACAAACATTTGTGTTATATAAAAGAATGAAAAAAGTTTAATAACAACATCTAAGTAGAATCTTAAAAAGTCCATTAGGGCTATATACTGAGAGCCGTAAACAGCTTTTTCCATCTTAAAGTCACATTAACACACGTACCAAGGGTTATAATGACTTTAAGACATAACTTACATCGGTACGCAAATACAGTGTTGTACAACCGATGCAAGGTATGTACGGAGACGGTTTGAGACGGAATCTTTAACGCCAGCAGATGACATTAACGATTCGAAATGGGTAAACCCCATTTGCTATACACTGAGAGCCATTATCGGTACATTGCCAATAGTGATACCGGTTCCTCGTGCATAGCCCTACATGTATCCAAATTCTAGAATAAAAAAAAAATGCAGCAAATGTTCACAACAGAATAAAGCATAGCACCTCTCAGATATAGATCTCTAGCTAGTGATCTCACTGTTGATTGCACGGCAACCATGCAATGCCCAGAAATATTGTAAAAAAAACTTAAGAGCTATTTCTCAGACGCTAGATTGCTCAGCATGTTAAATGTTAAGTGAAATTAGAAAACGATTTGAACTGGTATTGTTAGGAAAGGGTTGCTAGAAAAAAGCTGGGGTCTTTCTTTCAGCAACCATTTTTGAGAAAGCTATACTGAAAAAAAGAGACTACTGAAATAATGTAATTTGGACAGTCAGGACAATAATAATAATGCACAGTGGCACATTAGGTGAAAACCAAGCACAGAATCCCAACAAATGCACCTTCTCCAGCACAGTGGTGGAGGGGTGATTATTTGGGCTTGTTTTGCAGCCGCAGGACCTGGACACCTTTCAGTCGACCATGTTGATGCCAAGTCACTTTGCGGCCGTAACATCAGTTGCAAAGTGATTGGCCCATACAGTTTTCTAAAGGACATGGGAAAGTCAAGAGGTAAGCTTGCAGTGTATGATCAGTGTATGGTCTTCAGTGAAAGTATGTTATTGGAGGCTCTGCAATCAGCACCTGCTCATACTTTGGTGCAAAACCAGCTGCTGCCCAGCATTTACACAGAACTGCCATGTTTAACACCCAACACAGACTTTTTACAGTGGTGTAACTTGATGCCTATGAATGTGTAAAGCAGCAAATTGGGTAATAAACCCATACACCATGCAGATTTAGGGGAACAAAAACTTTTATTATTCCTGTAAATTATACCATGTGCATTCCAAGTTTTTTATTTTATTAGAATTAACTCGCTTTATGGATAACCCCATATTAATCTTCCCTATTGGGCTGCAAATTATGAAATAAAATCCGTTGTTAATGTCAATTTGCTTCCAATATATGTCAAAAAAATAAATTTTTAATTTAAATCAATAAAGAACTTTTTTTTAATAAAAGGTGCAAAGATTTGCCTGAGCTGTTAATTTGCCTCAGCCAATCAAAGGATACCCCTTTTACTGGTGTACTAGCATTAGAAAACATTTGATAACATCTGGTTGGTTGGTGCAGATTAAAGCTGGGTACACAAAGTACCAATCTTTGAAAAATGACAGACAGAACCTGTAAGATTTTGTCTGGCATTTTTTAAAGACGAGGCTACATGCAGTCCTGAGCATTCTCCTTATATAAAGTATAGGGAGAATGTTCAGGACGGACACATTCCCTATAATTTAGTACAGGGGGCCATTCAAAGCCAAGGGTAATTTTCAGAAGTTAAGGGTTGTCTAACGGTGACTGTTCATCGGCATTTGGAGAAATAAATTAGATGGTACACACATTGCCGATAAAGGGTGGATTCCATCACATCCAAAGAAATAACCCCATTTATCATTAAACCATGCTAGTATAAGTAACGGTAGGAAAGGTTTAGCTTGTCTATTTCAATTTTAATATAAAAATCTATTTGTAGCAGTTTGGTTGTGTGATAAAGACAGTTAGCTTACCACTGAAATGTGTTCAAAACAAATACAAGTACAGTAAGCAACAATTGTCCTCATGAACAAAACAATGAATTGAAATAAACAGGAAATTACCACTGCATGCATTTTACAGACAACCCCCCCCCCCCAACTCTTTGCAGGATAATTAGGGCTTTTTGCTTTTACCATCAACACAGCAATTACATTGGCTCTTTTATACTGTACTCATTCTTGGATGGTTCATTCACTGCTGCCAAACATTACAGTTAAACTGAAATGTCTGTCTCTAGCACAGACTCATCATTACAAAGAATTTTCTGTTCAGTGCCAAGAATTTTAATGGACACTTTTTAGCTTTTCTTCTTTTTTTCTTTTAAGTAATCTGCTATTTATGTGAGCAGAGAAATGGCTGGTAAATTCAAATTCACTACATAAGGCTCTAAGCACATTCCAAAGAATATTTACTATAATAGTTAATGCTATAGACTGGAATATACTACATCACACTTGTTCATGTGTTGCTATAAAGTTCACAATGACTTTAAAAGGAGATTTTAGAAAGCTATAAAATATTGATGATCTACAGTTACATATTACTTTGTTTCCATGGCTTTGCAATTTGTACATGGCTACTAAAACTTATTATGTTCCTTTTTAAGGGAAATATAAATTAATATGTGTTTTGATTGTAATGTTTTCCTAGTTCTCTTAATAAAAATATCCTTTAGAAAGAATGGCCTCTTTAAAATATGTTGATATATCCTACTTTGTCCTCTGAGCATGCTCAGAAGAGGCAGCTAGGGGATTAGCATTCAGTAGTTGGCTGTGATGTGAACTGCCAAATCCATAACTGACAGTTGCTTACTGGAAAAACCAGGAAGCAAAAACAGGGGAAACAGTACATTGTGCAGGGTTTCAGGTTTCAGATATATTTTATTTATTTATTTTAGATTTCAAACTATTACAGTTTAGGGTTTTGTTGGGTGATTTACTTGTATTTACGTTTTCATTTGAGGTAGGGACTTGCCCTTCTTACCAGTTTACTACATGCATTTGTGACCAGATAACTAATAATACATTCTATTTTGTTCTGGCAACGGTATCTGCTTCCTCCATATGCTCAATGAGCTTTTTATAAGCCTGAGCATGCGCAGAGGAGGCAGCAGGGAACAGTAATCAATCTTTGCCTGTGAAGTCAGCAGTGACAGCCTTTGTTGACTGCATGGAGGTAGAATCGCACAATCAGCTACGGGCAATCGTTTGAGAAGATCAGTCACGCTACCATCAAACTAAAGACTAAGTAGATTATGAGGAGCTCCACCTTCTTATTCTTCATCCCACAGCTACAGCTCCCCTCCCGCATAGTAGACCATAGTAAATGAAATATGGGGGTGGAAATGAAATAGGGGGCGGCCCTATCATAGTTTGGATAGGGGGTGATTTCTAATTGTAATAATACAAATTATCATCTGTACATTTATGCATAATAGTCTGGAAGGAGTCAGACATGTGTCTTCTCCAATCAAGTAGCAAAATTGTGTTTCTTCTACTTTCCTCTGCTTGTGATATTTGCAAACCCTGGATAGATTGTCAATAAGGCATGTGAAGGAATGTAAAAGTCTGTGCCAGCATTGTATTAAATATAACAAGGATTGACGGTTGCCAAACAAGTACTATAAACTAGTGTTTCTCAAATTGTGTGTCAGGAAAACTGGTATGCCTTAAAACCCCTACTATAAATATTATTTACTGTGTAAATGTTATATTACATTTAGCATTTTTAAAATACTGTTACAACACTCAATGTAAAGTTTACTTTAAACTGTATAAAATACTATACATTTCACAGTGATCACCATTAAAAACTTAAAGGAGACCAAAGGTCTCCATACAGCATTGTTCCAATAGATAGAGCACATTCACAAACATACAACATCTCACCTCTCCTTTTGCTGTGGTAGCTCCCACAATCCACCTTAGCTGGGTAAACCTAGATAATTGTACGCAGTACATGCACATGCTCTCAGAAGTTAATGCACATAACAGCACAGAGATCCCCCCTCACCCTGACAAAAAAGGGATTTCTGTTTTTTATTTTTAAATGCATGCAGTGCTCATGTCCTAATCATGATATAATCCTTATAGAATCATATAAAAAAATAAAAGTAAACTTTTCATTGTATTTCTAAGCTACCATGGATGTAAGAAACAGAATATTAACATTTCAGTAAAAAATAAAAGTATATCTGGAGAATTGAACCAGCAACTTCATGCAGTCTGTCTTGCTAAATGCAAAGCAAAGCTCTTACCCCTACCCTAACACATATTCTATGTGGATCCCAAGTACATTTAAAAACGTTATCATTTGTGAAGAACATAATGAAACGAAAAAAAGTAAGTCTGTGGAATAAAACCTGTGACCTTTCGGATTGTTTCTAAAACATGCACTCAACCAGGTGATCCACAGTAGTAACTAAATAATATTTTTTTTTTAAAAGCCAGTAAAATGAGCTGACTATTTTACTGACTTCATGTTATGTCTGCATGTAATTCACACTGTATGATTAATAAACTGCAGAGTAGCAGGAAGCAGTTATCAGGGATTTCTATATTGGTGTTTAGACATCTGTATAGAAAATATTCTGTGCATAGAGACAGTGATTAATTGGGTCAAGGGGCATGGCTTTTGGATGACTACATGGGTTGTGGGCTGTACTGGAATCCTTCTTAGTTACAGAATCTACTTTTCAAATGTACTTAAAGGGTATCTCTACCTTAAATATAACCTTTTCTATATTGCAGCTTACCCCTGCCCATCCCAACCACCAGGTTAGATTTCTAAAAAAAGAATGATAATCCTACTTACAGCTCCTCGATCCCATGGCTGTCTTCTCCGGGAACGAAGGTCTGTAAGTATGTTTCTGATTCTTTTTTAGAAATATAATCTGGCAGTTGGGGGGGGCAGGGGTGAGCTGCAATATAGAAAAAGGTTATATTACAAAGCGGAAGAGCAGCTAGGAAGGGATCCAGAGGGTGGGAGGGAGGCTTCCCTGCGCATCCCATGTCCTCTCAGGAACAATGGCACAGGAAGACAGCTCCTACTCTTTAGTTTCCTGGACTTTGGACAAGCAATGCAGAAGGACCATAAGGAGCAGAGATGTAAGGTAAAGAAGTCGGTTAAATTTTAGTTTTGGGGGTGGACATGCCCTTTAGAGTGTATGTCCACCCTTATTAAAACTTTTAATATGTTATTTAGGGCCCCCCAAAACCTAGGTTTTGTTTTGCTTAAAATGTTTAAAGGGTAACTGTGGTCTCAAATTTTCCCAAACTAGTAAGAATTATATAAAAATACTTCCATCATACCTTAATAAATAAAACCTAAATCACATCTCTAGATAAAATTTGTGAGACGTTATTTCTGGAAAGGTTCAGCAATATTACTTCCTGCTTGAACACTTCCTGTTTTCAGCCATGTGACCAGCTTGTAGTCATGTGACCAGTCTCTGAATGCATTAATAGGCTCCCCTTCTCAACTGTCAATTTTTTTCCCAGGTACTTCCTGATTTCCCCAATATTAAGTCTTAACTGAGCATGCGGGGCAGAGGTCAGGTGATGTCACTCCACCTACTGGAAGCAGGAAGTTTGAACATTCACCCCCATCAATGTAATTTCTCACAGCCTCCAGCCAGAGATGTGATTGTCAGTTCATTTTAAAGGAAATACTGCAGGCTTTTATTTAACCCTAACTTGTTTTGAGACCACAGTTGCCCTTCAATAATGTTCCCAGACAGAGAAATTATACGTACAACCTCCACGATCCACCGCTGCAGCTCCCTCTCTACTGCTACGTGCCTTTTCCGTTCACGGGCAGTGACGTCACTGTCACAGAAGTGACTGACAACCTTAACAGGAAGAAGCAGAGAGCTGCGGCTGTGGATTGTGGAGGTTGTAAGCATAATTTCTCTCTCTGGGAACATTATTAAACATTTTGAGCTAAAATTTAAGGTTTTGGGGGGCCCTAAGAAATTTACTAAAAGTTTTTATTAGGGGTGGACATATCCTTTAATGCAACTTTATAGAAAAGAATCTTACAATGTAAAGGTGTTCTGGGGGAAAATGCTTTCAGGATTAAAAAAAATATGTTTAGATCTCCTTTAAGTGTACCCTGAAAAGAAATATGCAGTTTTAAAAGTAAAAAAAAAGCTGGAATACATTTTTTTTTCTTTTCTTTTTTTATGTAGTCAAACATAGTTACATTCTTTTTATATACGCATGCATATGCATTTATACTTGCTGATTTTTACCTCAAACTAATTTTACAAGTGCATATTATATTTTGTGCAGTTTTGTGTATTCTTAAGATGGCCATATACATTATGGCTGATAACTTGACCGTTTATAATTGGAAATTGACAGTTACCTGAATCAATTTATTTGTACACATTGACTGACCTTCCCATACCTATGTGTCTCTGCTATTTTCTCTATCTTTATAGTGAAAGCCACAATATTGACCAATGGTAATTTGTCTGAAATGTCTGATCCGATTACTGATGTGTCACAGGTATTGCAGTGTGGAAAAGAGACTTCATACTCTTTCACATCATAGCAAAAGCTCCATCACACCACTTTCAGCGCTGTGTCCTTACCTGACCACTTAGTGCTGTGTCCTTACCTGACCACTTAGTGCTGAGTCCTTACCTGACAACATTTTTCAGAAAGGTATATATACACATAAAAGATCATTTGTAACCCTTCCCACTACATGCCACACATTCTGCATGTCAAAATGTCAACTGATCTGACGCTTTGCCATGCACTTTTACAACAATGTATACAACAATTTAAACAAACTACACTAAATATTAGCAGGGTTATTCAATAAAAGTTCTTATCATTTAAAATGGTGCTAATTTTGCCCCAACCAATCAGACGTTAGCTTTCAAATATTAAATAAGATCTGATTGGTTTGGGCAAAATTAGCACCATTTTAAAGATAATAACTTTTATTGAAGCAAAAACTAACCTGTCACAATATACATTGAACTTCTTGTGTCTGTGATGTTTTTATTGTAGTTCATTAAAATGACTCTAAGCTAAAATAAATAACAGTGTTTCTTCAATGTTTAGTTTGTATGTAATTTGCCCTGTTTTCCCTGGTACAGTGTAACATTTGGTCTGTTAAACATACATCTTAACAGAATGTCAATGCAGCAATTATCGTTCCTGTGTTCCAATATTATTATCCAACTCCACCTTTATACCTGGCAAAGGGCCTGCAAAATAAGGCAGCCAGCCAACAAAGGTAGGTTGGGTGCATGTAGAAAAAGAAAAAAGCAAACTCATTGAATGTGTCATAACCATAAAGTATAGGCATGGAGCATGTTATGGTCCATACATGCTAGACTTAAAGAACCACACACCTGTCCTGTGTAATAAATTTTTTACACATCTGGGTCAGTACTCGGGTTATGTTATCTTTTCAAAGCTAAAATGTAATGTGTAAAACATTCTTGCAAGGTGCCCAAGATGCCAGATGCAAATAATGAAAATATTTCTTAATAACAATGTTTTATTCACTATTGCTGACATAGGCTTGTTTTAATATACTGTTAGAGGATATACTTTGACAATCACAAAACAAATCTTTCTTACAACTCACAGGGTGGTATAATTAGAAGGCTTATATCACTTACTTGATGTTATTTCAACAGATAAAATCTAGAAATAAATGATTATGTTCTAACAATGAAATAAAACCAGGGGGAAAATATAAAGAGACGCAATCACTCAATCAGTTCTGTTCACACTTGCCTGCTGCATTGTTTTAATGTGGCTGGTGTTAAAATGGTCACAAAGAATTGCAGCAAACACATTAAGAGGAAGTTTTATTCAATAAGAGGTGCAAAAATGTGCCTGAGCTGTTAATTTTCCTGATGATACCTTTTACTGGTCTACTACAGTTAGAAAACATCTGATAACACCTGCTTGGTTGCTCCAGATTAATAACACTGGCAACATTTTGCACTTCTTATTGAATTAAATGTTTATCATTACTTTAAAGGGCATGTCCACCCCTTCTATAAAAATGTAATATGATATGTAGGACCCCCCAAAACATCAGATGTAACGAACATTCTCCACATACTGTATATAGGGAGAACACCCGGGACTGCGTGTATCCTTATCTTTAAAAAATGATAGACAGAATTTTAAAGATCTTCAGTGTTTAAATAGTGCTTTTTCCCCCTATTGGGTATAATGTACTTTTACTTTATTGAGAAAAACCAACAACATTAAAGGGACAGTTCAGTGGAATTTATCGATATTTGTTAAATTGTTAGTTTGTGTAATGCCTTCTTAGTTATTCTACATATTCTCCCCCATTTCCTGCAAACAGGAAGTTATTTTTTTCGTAAGTATTTATTTCTACATAGACAAAATGCTGAATTGGCAGATTAAGGTCATTGGGATGGGAAAATACTGTTCTTTTTTCTGAAAAGCATATGTATTTGCTCTGAACTTCCCCTTTAATATGAACTAGCCAATAATAATGTCCTGGTAAATTAATTGATCACATAAAATTAATAATGGACTATACCTGAATATATAAATTCCTCTTACATAATAAAATCGATAGTAAATTCCAAAGCAGGTACCGTATTTCCTGGCTCAAAGAGTAAAGGTGCCCATACACACATGATTATAATCGCATATGTATCGGTACACATGCAGTGGTAATCTGCCAGTACACTATAGTAGAGGGAGCCAATACCGACTGACGGGCATTTTGGGTCCGGAACAAACGGCAATGATGCAGATGGTACTATTATGTCACTGTGGTTGCCAGCAGTTTTCAGCCCCCACACCTTGCAGATACTCTGGGCCAATCCAATGGAATTTGTGGGGTCTCTGTAATGTGTATGGCCACCTTAAAGTATATGCATACTAACTTTGCGTCATCTTAATCTATTAATAAATATGTGTAAGTAGCACTTACTCTGAGGTGTGTGTGATGCTGCATGCCTTCAGTAAAGTACTTTTTTTGCTCAGGCTCTGACCACTGACTTTTCCCCCATACCAACTGTCAATACTGCATACAGTATACAGCACACCAACTGTCAAACCATTCCAGCTACAGCAAAAATGATTACAAAAAGAGTTGGGGTGAATTATAGTTTCCACAAAGAACACAAAAAGATTGGAACAAGTAGAACTAATATACAAAGGGATGATCTTAAAGCACATGGGAAAGTTGTTTACACTATGCAACAACATGGTAAAGGAGCAAAGTCTGCAACATGTTGTTAATAAGTTACAATATCTGCTATATGGAAACATACTGTAATGTACAAAGATAATAGGCCTACTGAATGAACTTATGATTGTATGTAACAAAATATACAGGTATTAGGACAAAATGTTTCTTCAGTTATATATATATTTGATAGTTTTACCAGCATGTAGTTTGTGACATCTGTGAGTTTAGTAAATCTTGCCATACACATGGGCGATTCCCGACAAACTCTGTCAGATCTGATAGGATTTACAGAGTATTGGGCAAGGTGTGGAGGCTGAAAATGACAACAACGATGCAGCTACATGACTCAACTAGTCAAACAGAACAAGCTATGTATATATGTGAGTTAGATGGCTCACTTCCCAGCTTATCGAATTTCATGGGCTGAATAAAGTTGCAGTTTCCACAACCCAGAGGCATGATTCTCTATGGGCTTCCATTATGCACATCAGATTAGTACTTACCTGCTAGGATGTCATTGAACAGCTCAAGCAATACAGTTTTCTATAAAAATCACATCAGATCACACACTGCAACAAGACAGGGTTATTCTCCTAGCATCAGACACATGTGTGCTTGAGAGCATAGTCAGATGACAATTTCTATAATATACCAGGTAAAAGATTTATGTTGGGATGTCTAATTGGTACCAGCCTGGGGAAGATCCATGCAATTATCATTATAGATCAGAGCACCGATAGGGGTTTGCGCCTGAGATTGAAAGAAGCAATATACAAAGGCACTGTTAATAGAGTCTCTAGTACACAACATTTAAACCACATTCCAATGCCAACATTATAACAACACATCCCACGGGTAAATAATCAGATCAGGTCCTCCAACCTTTTTACATTTCAACTGCATTAGCCACATGATGAGACATAGAATGTTGGTATTTAACAGATGTGTGCAGTATTGTTATTGCATTCTGCTTCAGAGCTGCAGTTCAACTACAACTCTCACAGACCATAATAACATTCTGCTCATCAGACTTTATATAGAACATCCCAGCTCCTGAATCCTCACTGCAGTTTCACCCTGGCCCCCCTCCCCCATTGTCACTCACCAGAATTCCCATCACATCTGCCCAGAGCTTGGAGAAAGTATCCGGCAGTGGGTCCTCTTTCTGGGGCTCCAGTCCTGCAGCCTCTTCCCCTTCCATATTTCTGGTCCAGCTCCTGGAAAAACCAATTGGGGGGAGCAACAGGAGACCAGCAGCAGATCTGTCCCAGTCTCAGGCTGTGCTCATCATATTAATGTTCTTAATGATCCTTCTTATCTCCACTTAGTCACCATAGCTTCACTGCTCACAGTGTCACTTCCCAGCCCCTTAAAGTCACCATAGCTTCCCTGCTCACAGTGTCACTTTCCAGCCCCTTAAAGTCACCATAGCTTCCCTGCTCACAGTGTCACTTCCCAGACCCCTGAGTTGGAGACTTGGCTTTCCCAGTACAAACTTCACAGCTTGGCTCGGGCAGTCACACTACAACTGGAGCCTGGGCATTTCCATAAACGTTATAGGGGGAGATCGCTGGAAAAACAACTCAGAGTTTCCTCAAATCCACTGCATTCGCTGTTTATCACGTTATAGGGGTAAAAGTACGTTGCTGCAGTGGTCACATTCCTTTGCTATGGAGCAGAGTGCTCACACACACAGAATGGAGATATAATCGGGACAGAACACCCCCCTCTTCGGGACGCAGTGAACTTTCCCTACTTCACATGACTGCTCAGCCTGAGCTTTAGAAAAAAAAAAAAAACAGTAACAAAAGGTGGAAAGGCAGGAGCTGTGCATGGGGATGGTCTGGGGCTAATGGGGAAGGGCTCAGGGTGTGAGGGACTGCCCTGTCCCACTGTTACATTGGGCACTGGGGCTTTGTTGATTCAACCTTGGGGCATGTTTAAAGTGTCTAAAGTGTATTACTGCATACACTTTAGACACCAGCTGATATTTTCGACCGACCGATTCATGGCACTTTCGGTCGGCCGAAGATATCTGCTGGTATGGGGCGGCTGGCCGCAACCAACCTCCATCGTTCGTTCGCCAGGATCGGATGAACGAATGATCGGATGTGTCGGAAAATTACGATCGATTGTGCAGTTCCCTATGGGAACACTCGATCGATTGTTCACATTTTCGGCTGCGCCAAAATTTGATGCGACCGACGGACATTTGTCCCAGCCGAGTGCTTGCTACGGTCGGGACAAATAGTCCCTCAGTGTGTACCCAGCCTTAGTTTTCATAAGATAAAGAAGATCTATTTGCAGGTGTCGTCAGTTGGGGTCTCCTTCTTGCTGCTCTATACTGGATACTGGCATGCAAAGAAATGAAATAATTTGAACAAGGAATTGACAGAGATTGGCAAATCCTACTCCAGAGTTTGTTTTTTTTCAAACGGGATGTGTAGCATGGCTTTGACAGTGACATCAACATGAGTTTTCAAGTCAGCTTTGCTAGGGGCAGAATAAAATCTAATAAAAAATGGAATAGAATAAGTTCTTCCACACCTGTGTGATTATTCACACACCTTGACTCTTTGTTTCATAACATTTGCAAACTGTCAAATGGGTCAAAAACCTCTGGTGGGTCAAATGGAATTGGCACAAGAGCACATCCATGCTTCTCTGCTTCAAGTAAAAAAAACATTGGCTTACTCATCCTCAGCTATATTGTCTATAGGGATATAATTCAAAAGGATGTGTTGCTGTAGATATGTTAGGCAGGATTCCATTAAATGTTTTACCTCCTGTTTTGTCCCCTAAGAGCTGCAGTGAGTGGTAAAAAGGCTGCTTGTGCAGTTATTACAGCTCACAAGTTTCCCACTTGTCGTCTCAAATGACTGATTTTCCGTCAAAGATTAAGGCAGAGAGCCTGTCCCCCTACTGGTGGTGAGCTGTCAGTCACTATATGGACATCCTTTTAACATCACAACCCAGCTCTTAGGGGGCAAAATGAGAGGTAGGAGTAAGGTCTCCTACTTCCCTTCTAAATGCAAGTTTCTTTGCAAAAATGTAAATAGGGTCTGTTTGAGCACCAAAGTTATAATTGTTATGAAAAGGGCAAAACCGTGATGAATGACTGGCCTAACAGAAGGAGAAGGGCTGTATGCCTCTTTTTTGTTTTCTTGCTACAACCCTAATTATGCCTGCCTGTGTGGGACAGTTAGGGAGGTTGTGACAGGTTCACATACATTTTACAAATTGGGTATCGGTAACTGGCTGCAATTCTGATTTATGTTGTGATTAAATCAGAGCAAAATAGAAGGTAAAATGTACACTACACAATCACTTGAAATAGGTTATCCAAAGTTTCTGTTCTGAAATGTTTACTGTACCGCAGCCAACTCTGTGCATGCTACAGACAAGACTGAAGTGAGCCTGTTGGAACTAGTCTTGAAGAAGTGTTCTGGAGTTGTATAATGTGTAACAATACAAATTATTTGTCAAGTGATTAGTAGGTTTAAAACCTCTTCTGTAGTTGGCCTATTTTTGGCCATTGGGACTGTCCCAAGATTAAATACAGAATGGGATTTCTGTCTTTTTTAAGTAGTCTTTTTTTAGAATACTGATCCCAGACCATGGAGTTATACCATTTCAGGTTTAATAAGTTAGTAATGTATAAGACTGTATAATAGGAAAGTACAAAACACAAGCATATCTAGTGAAACAACCTGTCTGACAACACCTGATGTTGAACTACCTATAGCGTCTTGTTTGTTGTTGTTTTTGTTTTTTTTTAAAGAATTTCAGGTGTATTGTTACATGTTTGGAACTGTCATTAAATGTCAATGAACATTAAATCTATTTTTCTACTAAACCCAAATTCTAATAAATTTGTATTTCTCTTGACCGCTTCTGCGAAAAAAAAACCTACTATTAATTAGATGAAGTTGCTTCCAAATACCGTCCATATAAGTTATAAAGCTACCTATCCCCTCAACATGAGATATGCATAGAAATGGAGATATTTGAGATAGTAACAATTTAGCAAGGTTAAAGCTAAAATCGAACTCAGTACCACGGAATACCATACTGTCACGTGTTTGTAATCAAATTAAGGAATAGGATGCAGTACAATAGACATGGATTGAACCGCCAAAGCAATTAAAAAATAAATCGATAGATTCTATCCTCAAAATGAGAAGAAGTATGCTGGGTTTAACCACTTACTAACCACATCGTAACTAGTCCCAACCACGCTCCTAACCCAATTATTGCACACTACCTAAAATATACTGTAAGACTAATATTTAAGAAATGAGCAGAAGGTGAGAAACAGGAGATGTCTGTAAAAATGGCACAGCCAAGAGGTACCGTATGTCTGTGTCCTTCGAATTTGCTTTCCTGTTCAAAAAATATTCTAAGCAATATTGACCCTTTTACTGAATAGGATAAGATGAACAGATATATGACTGTATGTTTATCTTTGAGATTCCACCTTAATGTAAATCGCCACTTTAGGCTTTAGGCTTTTTTGTTAACCACGTGTATTTGCACTCTCCTCTGAACTCTCGTGGTTTGCCCCTCCTTTGACTAGAAACTTCACACATGTTTTTGTTTTAACATTTTCAGGTGTTTTCATTTTGTCACACTCAATTTTGTCATTTTGCAGTCTGCTAAAGAATAAAGAAGCAGGACAGGAAATGGATTGATTCCTTTGAACCTATTGAGAATACCATATATAGCTAAGGGGGAAAAGGGCCTTTGACCAAATCAAACTTAATCTTCTACTTAAAACTAAATTCATTAGAAAATTATGCTTGGAATGGATGATCATTCTGAAGGCTGGATGTGCATAAAAGCGCCATATTGTTACCGGTAGAATTGACAATTGGAAATGGCACTTATTATGCAATTCAGGAAATAGCCCTGAGTGTAAAATAATGTCACAAATAACAGAAAATACTCAACAAGAACATGTATGGGCATTTCCTTCGACTTTTCTGCAAATCTAAAATATATTTGTACTTTATCTGTTATATACTGTATTATCATTATAAATTCTTTCTTTCATTACTTTTTACATAACCTGATACATTGTCCATGGGGCTTAATTAATAAAAAAAACACAAGTAGTTTTGTGGGTTTAGTCAGGAAAACATAAAATTGGATTCCTTACTTACAGTAATTAATATACTTGATTAATTGGTAAACTGATTTATTTAGGTAAGTGAAAGAGTAATTGGCGAGGTCGACTCAGTTTGTTAGGATGTTGGAATGCTTGTCCCGTGGGACCTGATATCACCTGCGGTGCAGAGGACGCCCGGAGAACCTTTTGATTTCCTTGGTGGATTCCGGATTAATGCGGACATTCACGGATCTACGGGGACGGATGGTGCATTTTCGGCCGGGGTCGGGTGAAGATCATTCTAATCGTTAAGGTGGCAATGTGTCCCAAATGTATCACAGTAGTGATCTCATGTATTTGATATTTCTTTGACATTCCCGGGGTTTGATCCTTGCATGTGGGATTTACCAGCTCATGTAGATATATCGGGATATCAAGTGTTAACAGCACCGAGACTGTTTGACGAGATGGATGTTTCCCTGGACATTTAGGTTCACGCATACTATATATGGTTTTCATAGATTTTTTATGAGTGTGTTTTTTTGGGGGGGTTTATATTTGAATAATAAAGGTTTGTGGTTTTTAATCATATACCCTTGGATGGTGGATTCACATTAATTGCTATATTTTTTTGATTATTCTGGACTGCAGTGTTAGTTCCTTCTCTTTATCGATTTCCTGATTGTGTGCGGTGCTATATGGGGGAAATTCTTCCGACACCCCTGTCTATGGAGTGTGTCATTCATTTAGGTATTAGTGAAAGAGTAAAGCCTGGGACTCACAGCACTGATAAAATGCCTGTTAGGTCCAACAGGATCGTCCCTTTATCGGGCGCGTGTTTTTACCATAAAAACAACAGTTCGTACCCGCAACGCACAATGTGTATGAACGTTTGTATCGGCTCATAATCGGCTTAATCAGATGAAACGGCTGGTCGTTCGTAGATCCACCCGGCCGGTCAGGCAACGGTCCCTGCCCGAATGGCCGTTTCGGCCGATAAAGTGCCCATACACGAGCAGATTATTGCCCGAAACGAACGTTCGTACACATCGTGTGCCTCTGGTCAGGACCCACGATCGCACGTGTGTACGAACCTTTAGGTTGGGTACACATAGTGATGTTAATGTGTGTAGTGCATTTTCCAAAGACCGAGAGGCCGCCGAGCCTTCCCTGTCAGCCCTTACGATCCTTCAGAAATACCTGAACATATCCCTCACTTCGGTCGTCTTCCTGTACAAAAGTAAAGGGAATTGCCCGCGGTCGTGGGAAACAAGCAGTCCTGAACGTTCTCCCTATGCTGTAAATAGGGAGAATGCTCAGGACTGTGTGTACCCTGATCTTTGAAAAATCACAGACAGAGTCTTGCAAAGATCTGTCATGTGTGTACCCAGCTTAAAGGAGAACTAAAGTCCCAAGACAACATTGTCCCAATAGAGAG
>JAACNH010003307.1:0-30115 GCA_019447015.1 Hymenochirus boettgeri | reverse complement strand
GTTACAAGTAAGCCTTACTTCTGTTATATATTAAACGCCTTATCCTATGTTATAATAAGCCTGACCTCGTTACAGTAAGCCTTACTTCTGTTATAATAAGCTGACCGTTACAGTAAGCCGTACTTCGTTATAATAAGCCGACCCTGTTCCGTAAGCCTTACTTCTGTTTATAATAACCCTGGACTCCTGTTACAGTAAGCCTTACTTCTTTTAAATAAGCCTACTCCTTTACAGTAATCCTTACTTCTGTTATAATAAGCCTTACTTCTGTTACAGTAAGGGTACATACTGTAAAATAAACCACTGGGAGAGATTTATTAGGTCCTGAGTGATCAGGTGTACACTCAATCATTTAAAATCTACAATGTTTTTCTGGCGCATTGCAGTGGGGGTCTCAGCCTTAAAGGGCATGTCCACCCCCAAAACTATAATCCCCCCCACTACTGGCCCACTGTGTAGTGTAAAAAATCCTTACCTTACCTCCAGCTCCATATGGTTCTCCTGTAGCCCCCCCCCCCCAGTCCAAAAAACTGCCCACCAGGAGGATTGTAGAGTCCATATAGGACTCTCTCCTGTCTCCACTCCGGGAAAATGTTGCCATGCATGCAGCTCTTCTCCCCCTCCCTCTCCCTCCTCTCCCCCCCCTCTGGTCTCCCTCCCCCTAGCGTAAATCCCTTTATTATATAATAGTAAATGTGCCCCCAGCCCCAACCGCTATATTAATTTTTTTAGAAAGTCCCCAGATAATACTTACCATGCCTCGCTGCAATGAGAAGCTGGCAGCCATTGACCTGCAGCCAATCACACACGCGTCTGCCGGTCCCGCCCCCTGCTTGCATTTCCATGCAAGCAGAGGGTCGGGGGGCAGTGCGGCGAAGGAGCGAGGCATGGAAGTAACTATCTGGGGACTGGTGGCACATTTACTATTATATACTAAAAATGTAAATTAATAGTGGACATACCCTTTAACGATATTATCCTATTGATGCATCAATAACCACCATTAATGTTGTTGATTTTCTGTTTATTACCCATTGACAGCACTCTTAGTTTTGTGTTATAATAAAGGTGTTTTCGTATAATTATTAATTAATCGGGGGGGGATGTGTATAACCCATCTTTGTACTTTTCTATGTGACTTTAGTTTCTTTAGATCTCTTATTAAATACTGTAATGTCGCTTCATAAGCACTGGGTTGTTTTTGCTGTTATATTGGTGATTAATCTACAAAGAAAAGGCAAATATTCTTGTTTATCACTAATGTCTTTATATTCCTTGGGAAAAAGTCACTCATGTTATAAATACGTGAACATGTAAAATTGCTGCCATCTGTCTTTAACTACTGAACTGAAATCACATGTGCAGCAATTTAATATGTAACAGGTAAGACTTTGCAAGACGGCGTGGAGGGAAATTGGAATGGTTCCCACTGATTGGAGCAGACATTCTTTGCAATATTGACACATACTGTGAGTGAAGGTGGTCTTGTGTTTTTCCCCTGGAACTCTGGAATTCCTTAAAGTGATACACAATGTAATCCTATGGAGATGAAAAGACTTCATGTACAGTACGAACATTCATTTTACATTGTGTTTGGTTATAATATGGTGCGTACTCTCTCTGTGATATATTCTTACCCACAAAATACAGAAATGAAATCACATAATACAAAAAGACAAGTATATATATAGTTTAGTTATAAAATCAGATTACACAATTCTGTTACTTGTCATCTGAATGCGGCTTTATTAAATGAGTTTGTCTGCTCCCAATAGTTATCATTGGCCTTAGAACTATAAAAACAGGAATTATTTACTCTCCAGCGCTTATGTGTTTAATCTTTAGATACAAATTTCCACAGCCCAGTAATATAAACTAATCAGGGCCTTCACTTTGTTATTCAAAACTGCTTGCGCGCTGTATTCCCTGTTAGTAATAATGACAAAGGAATCATTTGTCAGGAGTGTGGAACGTCCATTCCCACGTTATTGTATATAGATGTATATATGGTTAGTTATTGTATATAATATATAGATGTATATATGTTTAGTTTAAGTTATGCTAAGGCCATAAGCTGTTAAAGTTCTTCTAACTTCGCACACCCTGACACAAGCTTTTTACATAATCTTCAAATTGCAATTCACCACTTCTGGTAAAGTCGGTCTGTAGGCTTGGGAAGAATCAATGATCAAATGTTGAATTTATGAATGGCCAGCATAACTTTACAAGTATGGTAAGAGTGTAAAATAAACACTACTGTATGTGAGACAGATTATTAGCACTGGATCCTGAGATTACAGCAAACTGCCTCTTTTAGGCTGGTACACACGAACGAATTATTTGTACCGAGTGTTGGTTGCGGCAAACTCGGCAGCAGGCGAAAGTGCCGACAATTGATCCCCATAGGGAATTACTGACATGTCGATCGTTCATCCAATCTGCCCCACACCAGATATATTTGTCCGGACCGTCTGAAAAAGTGCCGCAGATCGGCTGAAAATTCTGTTGGTGTGTACCCAGCCTTAGGCTAGGATAAAGTCCCGAGATTTGGTATACTACCAGTATTTATTTCCACATAGAGACAGGAGACACTTTGCCCCGCCTATCTAGGAAAAATAATAGATTATATCAGTCCTATGGAGTTTGGTGGTTCTGTTTTCCTTACTAGGATTTTAGACCTACACCAGCAAATCCCGCTGTGCGCACACACCACCTGCGGGTTGTACAACAACTACACTCCCCTACCCCCTGTGCGCGCAACACCGTATCCGTATTCCCCAGACGCCAGCGGTGACACCACACGCGCAAGATTGGGATATGGCGTCCGTCTTTACTATATCTCTCTTTTAGTAATATAATATGGAAAAAGAGAAAATGGCCTATAAAACATTCTATAAAGCCAGGGAATATAGCCCAGATCCCAACCCGGCATATAAAATACATAGCAGGGAGATTCATATAACGTTCTTATTATAACCCCTATGAATCCTGCAAAAGTGCAGCTAACTCTATTGTTTCATTTAACCCTTTTGGTTTGAGGGAATTACGATCATAACTATATCTCTGCTCCAATCTAAATCGTTATCGTAAAATACCATCGTCATTGTTAAATTACCGGTCGTTATCGTTAAATACCGTCGTTATTTGACGATAACAATAGCAATCTTTTATAAAAGGGCCTTGGGGCCATATCTCCTTAAGGTTTCAGTTTCTCTTATACGTGAATTACTGTAGGTCCTTCACAAATAAAATAAGTGCCATGGAGGGTGGGGGCGGTTTTGAGCTGTGGGGAACCCATCCCCAAAAGCCCTTTCCAGGGCCACAGGTCCTTCTAAGGACGCGGTAGGGGTGTCTGGGTTAAGCTGCGGGACCCATAGCTTTACTGTTCCCACAGTGAAAAAAACCTTTCCAAACTTGAAGCCTAAACCTTTTTTCCTCATATCAACACTAGAAACCAAGAAGTGAATTGTAGATTGCCAGTACCCTGAAATGTTCTATAAATATATTTGTACATAACAGGCTGAATTCAGATGTGAGACATAACAAGGGGATGGATGAAAGGAGAAAAAAAAACTTTGCCTCATCTTAATCATCTAAAAATTAATACATGTAAGCTGAACTTACTCTGAGAGTATGTGTTGCTACATGTCTTTGGTACCTGTGTTGTGTCAGACTCCCCCTGGATTAGTTTGACTTATCTGTGAGAGCAAGCATGCTGGGACATCAGATGTCCCACCATGCAATTCACACATACCAATGTCACCCATTCAGCTGCACACAGCAGAAGAGTTAATTATTATGAATTTATGTAGCGCCCACACCTTCTAGCACTAACAAATACATGTACACATTCACATCAGGCCCTGCCTGAAGAGCTTACAATCTAAGCACATTTATTTGACACATACAACCTATCAGTATGTCTTTATGATTGTGGGGGAAAACCGGAGTGCCGGAGAGGAACCCACGCAGCGGGAGGAGAACATACAAACTGCTTGCAATGTGTCCAAGTTGTGGAATCGAACTTAGGACTCAGTGCCGCAAGGCATCAGTGCTAACCACTGAGCCACCTCTCAGTCACTGAGATAGTAATAATAATAGGCATGGAATTGACAGCTGAAATGTAAGAGTTTCAAATCAGAAATTAAAATAGTGTACAGATTAAACAAACAAAATGGTACAGTAGATGTCACAAATGCATGTCATTTTAACTCTATAGGCAATATCGTAATGTAGCAGTCATTTTCAATTTATCCCAACTCAATAATAGCCGTGTCAAAAAAGTATGGAAACTCCCACATGGTCCAATTGTCAGCATCCAACGAGTTAATAAAACCCTCTACCTATCTATTTGTAAAGAAGAGTATCTTCTGTATTCATTTGATATTTGTCTAACCCGCAGGGTGATTCATAAGGTTAATAGGTGGTAAATATCACCCCAGTAACCAGTATGACTAAAGACTTTTGGGGCACACAAACAGCAGGAGGACCAGCTTTTAAACAAAGGTAAAGGAACAGATGCCAGTTCAAATTAATTAATATTTTATAATCATTCAGGGTAAAAGAATTATGGAATACTTTCAAATAATGTGCAGCTTAATGCTGAAATCAAAACTATCAGCCCATACTTAATAGATGACATCCAAAAGGAGAACTTGAGATATTTTACTTCTTAGTCATACAAAACTCATAACAATATATGTTTTATACTTTAAACTGTATGATATTAGCCAATCACAAAATGGTAATATTTTATATGGTGAGAAGTACAGTATCGCAGAGTATGGGACTAAGGGAAAATAGAGTTTAAAAGTTCCATCAAAAAATGGGTTACATCTTTCAGGGTGGAAACAGACATTAACCCCCTTGAAAACACCGCCCCCCCCCCACAACCACCCCCACCCCCGATTCAGAAAAGGACATATAAATGGCAGTATGGACTCAGCCCAATAGTTCGTCATAACATCCAATCAAGGAACAATCAACGCCAATTGGCTGACCACATATTGACCTCTATCTTGGAGTATCATTTTCTCTGCTCATGGACTTATCAGATGCCATTTACCTTCAGTACTTTGCTGTATCCCCTTACTGTGTGCTACTGTTTGGTCAATATTACTTAGCATTTCTGTACCTTTTTATGCCACCTCTTTTTACCTTTTAATAAATGATGTAAAACATTTAAAGGTAATTTGTCCTATTCTATGATATCCCAAATTGAACCTGTGTCTTTGAAGGTACACTACATGTATAGAAAGTATTGTTTATATATAACTGTGTATAGAAGTTTTAGGTGGGGAAAACCTTTTTCTTACAGTATACAGGTAGATATATTAAGCAGGTCATTTGCGGTTCTCGGATTGTGGTGGCAGCCTACCTTATAAGTATTGGATATATGTTTAGTGTATATTTATTCGGTGTGATTGGAGTGCGTTTTCCGATAAACTGATAAGTAGACGGACAGAAGGGACTGGAGGGTTTTGACAGTAGAGAAGAGGGCAATTTAAAATCTGGCACATCTTTGAGTCCTTTTTTATATTACTTTCCAACATTACTGCACAGAGGACCATGTACTTTCCAAAGACCCCTGGCACCATTGGAGAATCATAAAAAGCAGATTAATTATGGGAGAAAGCGATGGTGAATGCTGCGCAGAATATTGCTTCCGTGTCTAGAAGCATTAGAACATTTATTAGAACACTGAATATAATGTGGTTAAGTAGCAACAGAACCACAACAGCAGCACTCATTTAATTGATCAAAGTGGTACACAGAATTTTATTTCCTTTACTATTGTACCTTGCAAAATTTTGTGCATATTACCCAGGCAAACTCCTGGATTACAGGAAATGCAGATCCCGAGAGCTGTACACGCCCATGTGGTTTTCTTTCCTTGTCCCGCCGTTGACCTGATCTCGTTCTGTGTATCCTGGCTCATGCATCTGTAGCCTTTTAAACTATTATCTGGCAGCAATTGATAGCTAAAAAAACTCAAACAATATAAAGTTTGATGTAATTGTTTGCACTTTTTGTTTGAAGTTTCCCCTTAGGATTCTTCAGAGCAGTACACGCACCCCTCTGTTCCTTAAAAGTATTTATTAATTATTTAAACTACCAGCAAAAAGAAACACAACATATACAATATCTTTTGGTTTTTTGCTTTTTGTCATAGGGTCTGTAAGCTTCTGCAAAAAGACATCTACTGTTTGTTGTGAATCAGTGACAATCACGATGGTGTTTGACTTTGTTCTTATGGACAAATGTGTTATCCAGAAACCAAGGAACCAGAAAAATTTATTTTATTCACTATTTGTTCTTTGGTATTCTGCCACGAGCAGACAACATCAAACCTGAACAAACAAATAAAAAATAAAAACAGCAAAAAAATAGGTTTTATTAGAAAAAAGACCATTTAAAAACTCTAATTTACAAGCAACGTTATAATAAAAGCAGTCAATAACCGCATACAGTATAATAGGACTGCAATAAAATGTGTGCCAAAAGAAAGTGATTATTAGTTCAGCAGGGTTTGATTTTTGCAGCATGCTGCAAACATGTCAAGTTGACCCTATGGAAAAAAGTAGTTCTGAAATGTAATGAAATTTTTTTTGTCATGATCTTTTGTTGTGGTATAGTGATATATATAGTGATTTATATATAGTGATATATATAGTGATAGATATAGTTGATATTATAGTGATAGTTCGTAGTTCAAAATGTTATAAGGTTATTTTCGGTGTTACCGATGTAAACTGTACTTCGGTAGCCCTCAAAAAGTGTGAAGTGCCAAAATCTGAGACAAAACTACACAGTTTTGGATGGAACGTTCCATGTCCGAGGTTGGACCGCAAATCCAACTGTACTTATTGCCATTAAATTTTAACTTGTTTTGTCATTCATTTCCAAATTTTCGAAACCACAGTTCGGCCGATCGAACAAGTTGGTTCAAAACTATAACCTACTACCAACCAAGGGAGTTGTCTTAAATCATCAAGGCTTGAGTACTAATAGATGTTGAGGGTGTTGAGCTAAGCGGACTGCTGAATGTGTTCTTTGATGATGCCTGGTATAAGACTTCAGTAAGTGACTATTTGATTGTGTTAAGTCAACACTAGCTGGTAAAGTGAAGGGCTGACCTAACAGGTCCGATGTACTGAATGGCTGACCTACATTGTCTTCTGACTTGAAGAGCTAGAGCGTTTAGCAGCAATGTTAGGTCGACCTCCCAGTCACTAGCAAGTATAAGTCAGCCCCCATTCACAAGTAAAGATCCGATACGGAACACCTTGGTTGCGAAATCTGAATGATTTGTCCGAATTCCGGCGGTTTCGTCCGGGATTTTCAGGACTCAGAACCTATTTTCTAGAATTATGAACATTCGAGGATTATTGAAAATAGCCTGAACGTTCGATAATCCCCGAAAATAGTCCCCCGAAAGTAGTCTCGAATTGTATTTCGAAATTATCGTTCAAGGCTATTTTCAATAATCCTCGAAAAATAACGCGAATTATCGAAAATCGTTCCGTTTTCAGATTTCGGGTCTTCGGGATTTTCCCGAGATCCGAGAATATGAAAAATGGAAAGAAACTGGTGAGTTTCTGCAATCTCTATTCACAAGTCAGGATTAAAGGGACACTAAAGTGAAAAAAAAGACTTTCCTTTATCCTTTTCTATATTGATAATGCATGTATCCTCTCTATGTATCCACCCCCTCCCAAAACTGAGGCACAGACAAGAGTGTGGAGATGTGCAGTGGGGGTGATCTGTGCCCTACTACAGCCAATAGCATTCACCCAATGATTTTTGGTATAGTGAAAGTGAAACTGCCTTTGCTAAGGAAAGCAGCACTGGGAGATGTAATCACTACTTGAATCAAGTAAGATTTCCTTTTAGCTGTAGGAGTTTGATCTTAATTCTGAATTAATTAGCCATGCATTGAAGCGAAAAATGTTGTACTTTAGAATGGATAGTTTCTACATGTAGTGTGCCAGGGGGAGGGGCTGGGTGATTTGACAGTTCTTACTGATAACTGTGCCCTGCCCCTTTAAAAAGTAAAAAAACTGTGTGTGATTAGTTAAAAATTAGTTGGCACAGTTTACATGTTCCTTTAAGTCATCCTCCAGTTCAACAGCCAGTGTTAGTCAGCCCATCACAACCACTTCACACAAGTGGATTTGTGTATAGAAATCAGGTTCATATTATACTAAGTTATACTTCCAGATTCTTACTAGAGATGGACACGAAACCAAACTCAAACCTGAGTTTGAGACAAACTTTATGAGTTCGGAGAGAAATCGAACTATGCGAACTAGTTCACGTTCAAACTAGTTTGTTTTTCTGGACTCAGGCTGTATTTTGACAATATCGTAAATTTCGATAATTCTCGGAATTTACAGAATGTTCGACTAACCCTAGAATGTATGTTCACTAACCATTGAAAGTATTAGTTTGTTTTTGGGAACCCCCAAATACATGGATTGTTTTGATAACTAGAATGTATTGTTCGCTAACCCTCGAAAGTATCGTTGGTTTTCGTAACCCTCGAAAGTATAGTTTGTTTCAGAACCCTCGAATGTAGGATAGATTTGTGAACCCTTGAATGTATCGTTTGCCAACCCTCGAAAGTATCATCGTTTTCTGTAACCCTCTAAAGTATCATTGTTTCGGTGTACCCTTGAAAGTTGTTGAATTTGATAACCCTCAAATGTATGGAGCGTTTCACAACCCTCAGACAGATCACTTCGATTAGTAACCCTCGGATTTATGGTTTTATTTTTGCTAACCTTCGAAAGTATGTTCGGTATCCCTCGATTGGCAGTAAGTAACCCTCGAATGTAGCTGTGCAAAACCCGACCAAGTGCTCCGCTCGTGTTTTAGAAGTGTTAACAAGTTTTGGTTTAGTGACATGTCCCCAGACCATTTCCAGGTACCACAGCCATTACAATAAGTTACACAGTGTAGTTTAAATGGTAATCATCCGAGGATTTCAAATTATCAATCTCCCATTTGACTTTTACTGAAGTTTGAAAGTTCGAAAATAGACCAAACTTATGAAGTGTTGGCCATCTCTAATTCTTCTTACCTGTCAGAATTCATTATTCATTTGGTCAGTAAAAAAATTTTGTTAAAAAAAAGCACAAAAAATATGAGAGGTGTAACAGGTTTCCAACTAAGCAAGGGGTTAAAAGTTAACCCTTATAATCATTAAAAACTATCAGGGAGAGTCAATAAAAGTTCTTATATTTAATGACAGGGGGCTAATTTTGCCCCAAACCAATCAGATCTTATTTAAATTGAAAGCTAACATCTGATTGGGTGGGGCAAAAAAAAGTTAGCACACTGTAAATGATAAGACTTTTATTGAATAACCCTTTATATAAATAGATAGATTGATTACATGGTCATTATTTGTATAAATTGTGCAATTGTTTCACATTTTGTAATAAAAAGAGTTATTTTTGTGTGCAATATTTGTTGTAAGTGAGACTAATGGCTTGCACATTGGACTGCTTTGTTTTTCGTGTTAAAGTAGTTTTGTTCAGAGATGTAATTGATTGCATGGTCTCCAGTCGTTGACAACCATGTGGTACACATTACTGAATTCCAGATGCTTATATTCCTGATATTATTAGTAGCTAACTTTCGGAGCCCAAGAGGATGTTTCTGGGCCACCTAGGACTGCAAATCATCGAGAACATCTAATGCAATGTATTGGGGGGGGGGGGCCGGTTTCAGGAATATAAAACAAAGCCCACAATTTCCTATATCGTGATGCCAACATGAAAAATGTAAAAAACACGTCGTTTCTGTCATTTTGGGATTCAAACCAGAAAAAATACTACAGGCTCAACTGTCAGTGGTCTTCGGATCATGGAAAACAATGTATGAACTGTTGGTGCTCATAGTGAAGTACCGCCCAGAAATAGTCCGCTACAATATCTTAGCTTCATTCACTTAAATAATGGAATTCTTCATAGATTTTTTGTTAATAGCCAATAAATGAATATGTAAGACAAAAGTAGAAATGTATTGATCAAAAAAGACAACTGTAATTGAAAAATCATGTAACTGTGATGTGTTAAACAAACAAACAAGGTTAATCGATCAGACTATCTATCATTACAAAATGACAGCCCTGGTATTTTCAGAACAGTTAGAGAATGAGAGACTAGTCGAGAACTGTATGATTAGCTAGCAATACATGTCTAATTATGTACTAAAAATAACCCCTACATCATTTCTTGATTCAGCTTGGTCCTTAAGACTTGGACTAAAATAATGGAGGAAATTCTCAGCCACAAATGGAATGTTGAATTTGTGGTTCATCTATTTCTCTCGCCTTAGTAATTTCTGTTCTCCTTATATCCTTAAACATGATTATTGCGTCCAACTTTTCTTTGAAATAGACATTGCAGGATGTTTTGCTGCTAAGAGGTAAAATATATAAGTACAAGTTTTTGTTGGAGAGATATCGCGGGCAGTGGAGGGGTAAATTATTTAGAGGAAGAAAGACAGAAAAAAGTTAGAACAGTACTAGGAAATTAATTGGGAAGGCAATAGGGATTGTCTTACATTACGGCAACGCCACCAAAAAGATAGTAAGGAACAATAAACAATGGGGATACCACAATAGAACCCAGACCAAGTGAATAAGCAAGATAATACTTAAAGGGAAAGCCTAAGAGATATGGACTAAAGTTGGGTACACACAAAATACAGATCTTTAAAAGATGATAGATGGAATCTGTAAGATTAAAGATCAACACTACTCACAGTCACCAAGCGTTTCTCCCTATGTAAAGCATAGAATGTTCAGGATGCACATTTCGCTCAGCTGAAGGGAGACCGACTCCCTATACTTTAAAGTTGGGGTGCAACATATGAACGAGAGACAGAGACTGTCACAGTTTCTGGCAGATATGGTTTTCCAACACAGATGAATGTTCATTGCAACATGGGGGGATTGCTCATTAGTATGGAAAGTTGCCACGTTGGTACACAGAGTTAAAGAGACAATGTGCGGATGAGGGAATTTTGCCCATTGCAGGTGCATATGACTAGAGCCACATTGAATGTTCAGCAGCCTCTGGAATTCTCGGAAATGCACTTCACACACAACCATAAAAGATTTTGCAACTTCAAAACTCATTAAGGAAGCAGCTATGCTTGTATAAAAAAACAATTCAATGGTTTCCATATTAAAACACAATCGGGAGGATTCAAATATTACGGCTCCGTAACTTTACTCTAGCCCAATCCCCGATCACATAACTGGACGTAGTAAACGAGATTTATGTCAGTTATTGCATCGCGGGATCGGGCTGAGGTAAGGAGCGGGACTTTAATCTCGCAAAAGCAAATCGTAGCGGTAAGTTTCCGATACAAAAGTAGCGCAAAACTTGAACACTAACTGGTTTTGGATCGTATTTAGCACAGATCGTGGTGTTCCAAAAACATTCAAAAATGGGCGGGACTGTCTCGAAATCTGTCCAAAACCCTAATTACAATTGTTTTAGGTTTTTTTAAAAGTGCGGTTGAGACAGAAAAGGGCCAAATTGACTCCCAATATCTTTTTAGGAAGCAAAAAAAACAGTCATTCTGCTGACCTACAAAAATGAGTCCGTCTACTATAAAGGAAACCATGTTAATCGATGGAAACTATATCAAATTAGGAAGGACCGTTTTGTGAAAGGAAAGTATGGGAATTGTACCCTAATAAAGAATTTATCTACGTACCTTACCTTAATACCCTGTTGTGTGATAAATTAACAGATGACATTTGTTGATCATAATTAAATTTTATGCAAGTCAAGGAGTTACCTATCTTGTAAGGCTATAGCTACAATTTCTATTAATTGCCCTTATGAGTCATGATTTGTGGGGCAAAAATCTTGAGTGATTTCAATGTATTTTATATAAGATAACGGACCAAGACTATATTTGACTAAAGTGATGAACTGGCCTTTACACTAATGCTTAGTATTTAATTAGATTGCCATGTTCGTTGATGTCTGATTCAGTAGGGTAGGGGGCTCTTTGGGAGAAAACTCTAAATTTTCATTTGCTTTTAAAAGTTTGTGGCATAAGGGCCATGTAGGTAATAGTGAATAAGGGGATACTGCGCCCTTTAAAAAATCGGACGGGTATACGATATCTACTACGATTCATCATTTCAATTGATTGTCTATGTTAATTTGCGGATAGTTAGTTAATAACCGATAAAACTATAGTAAATACCGATAACGATTGTTAATCAGCATAATTGTGATCGTAGATCTCCATCTACATAGAATACCATTGCATAGTTCACTACACGATGTTATTCTATGGAGCAGATATGCTCATAAATTAACTCAAGGTATCACGAAATGCAGATGGCACGCTTATAGATACGGCCTTAATATGAATAGTGGCCTATATGCACAGTTCACCTTGCTGGCTTATAACCCCAATGGCAAAGTGAAGATGGTTATGACCATATATGCTATGCAGTTTTCTAGTCAGGTGATAACTTCAAAGGATCAGGCAAAAAGGTTAAAACTAAGCAGAAATGGTAAGACACACAGTGATCGACTCTGACGTGCCTGTGAGTATGGGCCAAAGATTGCAAGAAAACTGATTGCTACGCATAATAAACCGATCCTTGTTATATGCTTTTGACTAGTTCATTTGATAGCATGGATAATTTATGTTGTGAGTAATAATGGCTGTAAAGACAAAACGCAGCAACTTGACTATCTAGGTGGTTTTCCCCCTATTAAAGCCCAAGGGAACAAGGCCTACGAACTACGCTTCAATTTCCACGCAGGCCAGCCATACTATATACTATAGTCAAAAAAACACATTTGAACAATTCATTAAATGTTTGTTTTTTTCCCCAACTAACTACAGGTACCACAATACCTATGAACATACCTTTCCATTTCTCTTGTCAGCCAAAATTAGCGGTCCAACTAGTCAAAAAACCAAAATTTTGTCAAAAAAAACAAATAAATAGTTTTTTTACTCCCGTTCCAACCTAGAAACAGGTGCACAAACCTACTGACCTAAGGATGGCAGCCATTAATTAACAGGCTAAACTTATAGTAAAAAAACACACGACAGTGTCCTCTTTCATTGCCATCGCCAAGCATATTGAGTGAGTAGGGACTAGCATTACCACCTTACGAACCCGATAACACCAGCAGGGAGGAGAGGGGGCTCACCGACACAGTACTTAAAGACGGTAGTTGGATGGATCGGTTTAAAGGTAGGCAACTGGCTCTTTCATTTAAACTTGGAACTTTGGAGACCACAGTTCCCCTAAGTATACTTAAACTTTCCCGTTCGTATTTTTTTTTACTGTTTCAACCAAAGTTAAAAAACTCAAAAACAATCTTCCCAATACTGTTCTAAATAAGATAAAATGGACAGGGACAAAACCTGTTTAACAGAAACATATTATGAATTGAGAATGCAAAATACTTTTAAACCATTAACCTTATCATTTTTTCTTGTAGTCTGCACTTGGAGGACGTGAGGGAGATCACCTGAGCCGTAATTGATCTGGGCAAATCTTCCGAAGCACCACTATTTACTCAGGTTTTTAATTAGAACAGGCATTTTCACACAAGCAGAAGCCCGAATTCTACAAAAAGACACTGGGGCATAAAGAATTGAATAAAAAACAGTATAGTTGCCTCAAGATATTGGGAGAATGGGGAATTCTCCTAATCACTACAGACATAGGAGATGTAGATGAGAAGAAATATCTCCGTTGGTCTTATGGACATTTTTGCAGGGCTGTGTTTCTAATCATACGTTTAACTTTAAATCAAGGTTCTCGTAAAAGACACAAGAGAAACATTGATTTGACAAAGGTCCATTTATGTTACATGAGCCAATAAAAACAAGGACAATACATATGGCCTTCTATACTCAGTAACAACGCAGAAGCCAATTGTGTGTCCCTAGATGAAGTGCAGGAGAACTAGTTATAATTATAATGAAGTTTAGACGGTATGGCAGTTTTTGTGCATAGATGACAATTTAGAAAATATAGGTCATAACCACCTTTCACAAACAATAACCATAGGCCAGACAGAGGATTATGGAAAGTTAGACGGCAAGACAAGTCTCAAAAGCATTATTTCTCAAAGTGTAGAGGGAAACCCAGGGTCTTCTTCATCAACAAAACTTTAGCCTAGAAACAAAAAGAAATGAAATGCTACAATAATTAATAGCGACCACTAAGCGTCCGCTCTTGCTAATATGGGGTAAGTGACTGTCTGTGTGGGCAGAGTTTACGGGGTGTAGTTTTAGTAACTAATCTGTGTGAAGGCCCTTTATATGTCCATCTGTGTGATCTGGGCATGGGGATCATATATGTATCAATCTGTCTATCTTTCGTGCTATATCGTCTCTATATCTGCTGTCTATATATATAATATAATTATAATATATACTATATATATATATATATCTGGAGGCAAGCGGAGACTGTCTGGGTCTTTAGAAAGATTTATTAGATATAAACAAAGGTAGGCAGAGAACCGAGCGTTTCAGCCCTAGGTTGCTGGGCCGTCCTAGGGTTAAAGATCTGCAAGTAACCATACCGTAAATACATCACGGTTGTTAAATTGCAGAAGAAAAAAGAAATTTTCAGTGCACACATGGGTCTTCCAATCATAATAGGTGTATTTCACACACAAAAAAACGGCATATATGGCAACGTTACGGTCCCGCGACTAGGACACTTCTAGCCAAACCTATAGAGGGGAGGTTTTTGAATAAAACATTAAGGACCAGGAACCACAGCCATTTTGTTGGCGCTGACTTTAGCACAGCGCACACCAATAGACGAAGATGGGGATGGCCCCATTACAGGCACTGCCGATAGCCAGCGCACGACGCGGCAGGGGGGTATCGCCACAGGGATTCGCGACGTTTGCGATTTTGCGCGTGCGCGCGATTCCTGCGGTCGTTGCTGTGTAGCTCCCTAGTGGGGGCCTTGCCCTAAATACGGCAAACATATGGTCTAATATGACCAATGCGTATTACAAAGTTTCTTGGAGGAAATGAAGGTTTGGGATATGGTTTATTATAAGAACGTAATAAAAATATTGACAATACTAAAGAGTAAAATGAAGAATACAGATTGATTTAGAGAATGGTGTTAAAATATTCTAGTTAGGCACTGCAAAAAATGATTGTTTGATGATTTATAGTCACAAATGGGGGAATTTTATCAGATTTATTATCATTGTATTTAAATGATTGAAATAAGGATAAATATTCATATTATATGAGGTGAAGGTTCTCATTCACCCGGTCTGTATATTGATGTATTCAATTAGATCAAGTGGGACTTGAAGTGTAGTTCGTAAGACATTTCGCTAGTCAGCGACTGGCGTGCGCAATTCAGATGGACGTGTACAAGAATCTGTGGCAATTATTGTACCGGAAAATCCAATTAGCATTTTTTTTTTTTTTTTTTTTTTTTTTTTTTTATCACAGCCAAGTGTAAGGCGGTGATTGGATAGTGCTTGGATTAGTGGTTATAGGAACGCCCAGAGTAAGGTGTCAAATACATTGTACATGGCAGACAGACAGTTTGGGGTGTCGAACCCCCACCACCTCTTTTTAGGCTGTTTTCTTTATTTTCACATAAATTGGCACCGTAACACCTCTTCTTGAACCAACTAAAAGGGTATATAATGTGGATTTCTTTGTGTTTTGTATTGGGTCTTTCGGAGGTACCAATTGATGCCTCAAAGTGTGTTGTTCAGTTTAAGAAGACAGGATGACAGTGTTTTTGAAAATTCTTCTTAAATTTCTCTGTGACCCTGCTACCATATGGGATGACCATGTTCTTTCTCATGTCTGCTTTTCCCCTTCAATGTTGGTCTTAGTTGGCTTTTATTTTCTTCTACCTCACTGCCTATCTATATCTTCTATCGTCTGGCAACTTACTCCATCTATATCAAATTATTCTATCTATTGGTTTGTATGTAATTTGCGTGAAAAGTCAGCGCATCTGAATGAAGATGACAGATAAACTGACAGGTCCTTGGGGGACAAGGGGTCTTGGTCCCGGTTTGAGCTGTGGGATTCCCTTATCCTAAAGGCTCGTTATTAGGCAACAAGGGCGGCTAAAGGGCATGTCCACCAATAAACACGTTTAACCCACGACTGACCCCACTGTGTGGTGTTCAAAAAAGTCCTTCCCTTACTCCTCATGCTCCAAATGGTTTCTCCGACAGTGACTGTACAAAGTTTTCAAAGATGATTGAAGAGTAGGAGGTCGTCTGGAGTCATCCGTTATGCTGCTGGTTACTTGTCCTTATTGAGGTTTATGGCATGGGGCACAGGGGAGCCCCCTCCTTGGATCCCTTCTGTTCCTTCACACCTACCATCAAAAGAGGGCGAGATCAAGAGCGATGGAATTAAGTCTGTAAGTAGCTTTATGCAGCTTTGTAAACATAGTGTTGAGGTGGGGATAGGGTTGACCCTACAGCAAAAAAAAAACATTTTTCAGGGTGGAATGGATGCCAGGGGTCTATTTTTATAGTAATTGTCCACAAAAAGCTTTCCATTAAATTGCATGGAAATGTAACCAAACCCAGAACTGCGTTGTCTGAGAAAGTACCTGGTAGGTTGAATTTGCATTTCATCTCATTAATGCAGAGATCTTGTTTTGTATGCAGATACAAAATGTGAATAGTTTCTCTTGACATCAGAAATCTGAGTCGGAATGAAAATGGAAAGAATAGTAGACTAAAAGAGAAGACATAGTATGAAGTGCAAAGTGATTTTAGTATGCGTGCAAGGTTTCGTTGTTCCATCCACTAGTAGAACACACCTTTCTTCTCGCACCATGTTTATGTGGAACACATACACAAGACTGAACTTAGCGAATTCTCTTGAGCTCTCGCTCAAAAAAGGCACCTGTTTTTTTAAATTTTTTTTGCGCATTACTTTGCATTTACTGTAAAAAAAAAAAAAACAAAACTATGGGGGGAGATACAATATGGGTTTTAGAGCTAGGTAAGTTTGCTGTACTTAAGTGTTTGTCCGGGCGGTTGGCAGTTTATGTATAAATCCTGTCTGGTACATAATGAATAAGAGTTGGGAGGGTTTGTTTCAGTCTGTTGTCTAATATGTAGCAAAAAAGTTGATGTCTTGTTTTAATCAATGAAATGGTCTATAGTTTTGAGGATGAGCTGGTCTCGGTCTGTGTTAGGGGAGAGATGATGTTGGCGTTGAGCATTTCGGAAGGGAAAAAGTCGGTACCTGAAAAGAATAGCGTTTTAAAGAGATTAATAAATGGGGGGTAGTTTTCTTTAGATAGTTTAATATAGAGGGTAAATCCATCCGGGGACCTGGGGATTTATGCGTCTAATTCTTTTAAGGTGTTTATGAGATTCCTAAGAGGTGATGGGGGCTATAAGGGATTCTGCTTGGTATGGGGGACATTTGGGGATCTGAAGTGAGTCTAAGATTCTCTATCTTTGGTTGGTTACTTTATATAACTAGATTAATTGTCTATAAAATCAACATTATGGTGGATCGTTCACCAAAAACACCATGGAAATCTTTTACGATTAGAAGAAATATGTTCATCTTTAGGTTAGAAAGGTTCTTTACATAGTTTTTTTTTTGCTTTAATGTTCTGACCTTTATTCAACCTCCATTACTATGTGATTTGTATCCTATTTTTATCTACATCCAAGTCTCACCCCTGGGTTGTTTAAGGAGACAGGCTGCATAATGAAATTTCCCTCAATGATCCTGTCCGCTTGCCACTGTCAACTGGACCAGTCTATGATGAGCCTGCTGTTTGCAGGGTGTGTCTTCCCATTGCGTCATCACCATCTGCAGAGACAAGCAGGAAGAGGACCTGTGATCAGCAAGCGGAAACGTCATGAAAAATTCCAGCGGATCAGTAAAAAGTACCAGGACTTGGAGTTTTAGTTCCTCACACTGGGTATATTCAATGACGTGGAAAGAGGAAAGGTTGAGATAATATCCTTAGCGAGCAAGTCAAGTGCAAATAATATCTTGCAAAAAAAAGAGCCGTAAGTATTTTCCATCCTGGGAAAGAAGGACCCATTACAGAACCTGAAATGTAGGTCACTAACGTCAACCAAAGGAAAGCAAGGGATATAAATTCAAAACAAATTTTCAAAATGGAGATAATATGTAGCATAAACTAGGTTACAGTAAGTATAATATAAGACGAATTAATAATAATGATGAAAAACTTAATGATGATTTCCATGAAACATTTCATTAAATATCAATGGGCATTGTATGATCTTAAAAGAGCCTTGGGTGGCGTCTTTTTCTTTATCCAGCGATACCAGCTACCAATGAGGCCACCAATCCCCTGAGAAGGTACCCTGCAGCCGACAGAGAGCTGTCTGGCATCAGCGACTTCAGGGGTGCGGGTGTTGCAGCGGTTGAAGAAAGAAGACGTTGGATCAAGCCAGGGGCCGCAGGGTTACCTCTTGGGGGTGGGGCCTCAGCGGAGCTGGTGGATGTAAGAAAGAAGATGCACCCAAGGGGCTCTTCAAGCTGCGAGGACCCCCAACAACGGCCACTTATAGTACCGCAAGGGCACTGGTAAGTGCCACAAGGGCCCTGATAGGGACACGGAAGAGGGATCCCAGTTCGAAACTGCAAGGACCCTTAATCCCCAAAGGCTCTTGTCAGAGCCACAAAGGCCCTGATAGGGCCTGGGAAGGGGGGTTCCCGGTTAGGCTGCGGGACCCCCCTAAGCCCTAAAAAGGCATTATCAGCCATTGCAGCTTACGTGCTAGCTGTTAGAGAAGGTGACGGAGAAAAAAGGATGTGATAGGAGAGCGGGTCAGAGGCGTTGTGTGGGATACTTTAACGGCATGACTGTGGAATGAGAGTAGAAGTGGGAGGTGGGGGTGGAATTGCTCACAGGAATAGTAGATTTCACATACACCTTCAGAGTGTAGAGAGTACCATTTACGGTTGAAAAACTATTAAGACTAACTATAGAGAATAACAGAACTAGTAGCCTCTAACACAAGCAATGCATGCCTTACGTGCTAAGGTTAGCGAGGTGCAAAAGGGGGCATCAAGAGATCTGGCAGGGTGGAGCCTGGTGTGGGATCATAGATGCATAGACTGTTGGGCATGAGAGTAGAATTGGGAGGGGGGAGAAAATTGCTCACAAGAAAGAAATGTAGCTTTCACATCAACTTTTTTGAAATTCGAGTGTAGTGCCCCTAAAGGGTTTTTGTTGAAATAGCAGACAATGGAAAAACATTTGAAAACAGTGAAAGAAAATTTTTTCCTAATCATAATCTGAAATCCCAAGATGTTGGGAGTAGGGATGAAACATAACAGAGTCCATAATACCTGAGAAAGGAACCACCCCAAGTAAAAACATTTCAAATGCTAATTTAGTCGTCTTATCATCTTACTGAAACTGGCCTATGTTATTTATATTATTGGATAGCGCAAATCTAAAAGTGTTCTGTGAAACAGATGAAAGAGCCAATCATGTGAATCTTGGGGACTGAAAAGTAAATAGAGAGAAATTTGTAGGTCCTTTGAGACCAAAAACTCAAGACAAAATCTGTGGAAATATGTTATTTAATTGGGGGGGAAAAGATTTTTCTGTGTGGGGAAAACAATTATAAATTGAATGAAGGCATGACATAAAATACACTGATCCATGGTAAAAAAGCAATATATAGCGCACACCAGTCTTTAGGGCCGTATTCAGTGGATTTATTCCCACATGGAACGTTTCGGTACTCTATGGTACCGTCTTCAGACAAACATCATAAACAAACAAAGTGAATCAGGCTGTATATATATAAACAAACAGGAAAGTCAACAGGACCTCTCGTGATTAAAAAAGAGAATTATATATTAGAAGTTTATCTTAATAAATCTATCCCAAGTCAACAAGAGATGGGAACAATGATCCATTGTGTTTATATGACAAAATATAAAGTGCTAGTGCCATAATAACTTACTATATAATAAGTTAATAGTGCTAAAATGTGAGTAAAAAATGTTTAAAAACATTGTGTTTCAGGATAACATATATATAAAATAATATAAATTCTTAAGTTTATATATCAGGAACAATTAAAAGACGCCTCTCAATACTACGTAAATTGAACGCTGCTCCAAAAAGACATTTCAATCCCAAATTCACATTCAGTCCCCGTGGTTGTAGTGCTCCAGGGTGGTGATATCCATAAGATTCCTTCTCAAAAGTCTGTTATTCGTTTCCACTCTTTTTTGTGGACAACTTGATCAATACCATAACTTTCAATTCATGTGTTTGATGTTGTATTCTATTTTAAATGAGCTGCCACTGGTGGCATGTCTATTTTATTCTGTGCTTCCGTGTCCTACGTTCCATGCTAGTTTAATACACTCCTATGTTTTGGAACTTTTTTAAAAGGGCCAATAGTTTCCCAATATTATTTTTGAACAGGGACATTTAAGCAGATAAACGCAATAATCCGGATTACACGTGTAGTATCCTTTGATAGAATATATTTGCCACTTATAGATGTTGAAATTGTTGCCTGTGATTAATGGAATTACACATGTGCAATTACAGAACGATAACATCCTGTTGGTAGATAATTTTAATGTTGGGTCAGGATTTGTGTAGGATCTGCCTGTATCAAATAGGAATTAAAGAGATCTCCCACTTCTATATGTGGGAAACAGGTCTTTCTACTTTTGCGAATAATTCTGTATCTCCCTTCAAGAATGGGCCACGCATTCATTACCTGATGATTAATAAACATGGGAAGCTGAGTATATTTCTGAATCTCGGTATACGTGTTGCCTCCTTCCTCCTCCCCATTTGTTTGTGTCTTCGCTGATGTTAATGTGTGTTTGCCCTATACGAAGAGCAGGAAACGATATACTCTTCAACAGCGGACAAAACAGGTCGTTTGGCAAGAATACTATTAAAGATACAATAATTTGGAATTGGAAAAGTTAAAAACTAAAACATATTGAATATCAAACTACATGGACTTACCTCTGTCAGAGTATTTTCGTGTTAGGGAATGAATTCGTATTTGTTTGTGGAGGGATCCAGGAATGTCAGCCCAACATGGGAGCACCGAATGTGATAACAATTAATAAAAATTTCTGTGAAAAATGTGTTTGCTCAATCTTGAAACACAGTTCTATGGACCTAATGTACTAGTGATTGACGAAACAAGGGACCCAATTGACACGGTGTGCAAATAGAAATAGATAAATGGAGGAGCGAGTGAACCAGCATGGTGAACCAGAAAGGGGGATACACTACTAACGAAATGCGAGAGCAGGTGACAAATTCAGTAATGAACTTGGGAAATTATAAAAGAAAATTTAAGTACCGGCGAGCTGTCAGGACGATGGGGATGGGGCTGTGTATCTGTGGATTACAGGCGGCCATTCATACAAGGAAGCCGAAGTCGAAAGCCATGGCAACCACGTTGGAACACCGCCCCTCAACGTAATAAGAGGCGCGGGGGAGAGAAGTGAGGTCAGCCAACTGGGACACGGAACACGCCTGTACGGAAGACTCTGCCGGGTCGGATACGGATACCAGTCAAAACTGCATTTTTGGCAAAGAGGAAGTAATTACAACACCATATGACACACCTCTTGAGGAAGAAAAAAAAGTGTATTTTTAGGGGCTGGATACGACCGACGAGGAGGAAGCAAACATAAAACAAAAAGACGAGGAGAAAGACAGTAATCACGATTTCCACCCATACTTTAACGGTGAGTGATAATTCATGTAACCAAAGAGGCTAACTTATCACGGTTAATGAGTTTAACGCCTGCGGAATTTAAAAGAAATGTTTTATGTTGGACCTCCACTGAAATTAAAAAGAACTGTTTAAAGACAAAAATTGAAACCCCCAACACATATCCGTTTAGACCAAAAAGTTCTTTATACCTACTGTACATTATAGCAGATCTGTTTAGTAAGCATCTGAAATCAGAAGTGATGTCAGAACTAAGATAAGAAATATAAACCAAATGACTCTAAACTGGAGTGGAATGCTTTAAAAGGTCTATGTAAACATAACAAACTTATATAAAACGGGCAGATAAAGGGGGACGCCTCTCGTCCTGCTGGACACATCTGTTTATAAAGAAGCATGCAAACGACCATCGGAATGTGGAGCAATGTAAAACTTCAAAAAGATACAAACTGTGAGTATCTACACACAATAAAAAGTTTATGTGACATTGCCGAACAAAGGCTGGATTAACGAAAAAATTATTTGACTTTTTATTAGATGACAGTCCTAGAGACAGTAATCTACGGATGTACCCAAAATCCACAACGACCATTAAAACACCTCCATCAGACCATAGTTGTCTGCATTAGGGATCCATCTACAACCGATGTCACAAACTAATTACGACTTATTCTAAAACCTCTGGTCAAATCACTTACCCGCTTACATACGGACACACAAGATTTGTGGATCAATTGAATTGATAGAGATCTTGGGACCCCTAAACTGGATGTTATTGACCATGGACATCACTTCATTATTACGAGTATACACAATGACAAAGGGTATGGACGCCACACAAACTGTTTTGTGGGACTAAATTATAACGGTGCTTTGCCAATTGAATTCATTATGGAATGCCTGTCTATAATACTGTATAAACACTTATTTCAGATTTGAAAATCAATATTTAGCAACAGGTTGGAAACTGCCATGGGCAGTCCGGCAGGCGTCCATCGTACGCCAATCTATTATGTGGGAAAACATATAGAGAATAATTCATTTTATAACAGTGATTTGGACAAAAGTGCTGTGTGAAATAGATGCGTTTTTATAGACGATTGATTTGTGTTTGGAAAGGTTACAGAGGAGGAAGCCATACGTTAAATGGATATTGACCACTTGGACGAGAACTTAAAATTTTAAAGACTATGTCAATAAATGGAAATGAATATCTGATGTACAGAATGTTGTGAAGGGAGACAAATTAAAGCCACAGTAATAAACAAACCGACTGATAGTAAATACTTATTTTGAGGCAGATAGCTTTCACCCCAAAACATGTATTCACGGGTTACACTAAGTTCCAATTTCTTAGAGTTCATCGTATATGTAAGGACCCTGAGGATAAGAGGAGGTTCAGTTGGATAGTAGAATGGAGACATTCTGACAGGGGTTATAACCATAAGGAAATTGGGAAATTGGACGAGGGCCACAAGCAGCTACACACATTTAAATACAGCGAAGGACACAAGACAAAGGAATACGATGATTCAGAAATATTACTACAGCTTCCCATGTATTAATAATAACGAAGAAATGCTGGCCCATTATTGAGGGAGATACCGAATTATGCGAAAAAAGTTAGAAAAAGGGACTGTTCCAACATATAGAAGGGGGAGATCTCTTTATTCAATTTGATACAGGCAGATCTCATACACAAAACATGACACCCAACATTAAAATATATAACAAGGACAGAGGATGTTATCGTTGACTGTAATTGCCAACATGTGTAATTCATTAATCACAGAGCAAACAATTTCAACCATCCATTAGTGGCAAAATATATTCATCAAAGGATACTTACACGTGTAACACTGATTATGCGTTTACTGCTTAACATGTCCTGTCAAAAATATCTATGGAAAAACTATTGGACCTTTTCAAAAAGGTTCCAAAAAACATAAGGAGTGATATTAAACTAGGCATGGGAACGGAAGGACAAGGAACACAGAATAAAAATAGACATGCCACTCAGGGCAGCCATTTAGAATACAAACATCAAACACATGCATTGAAAGGTATGGTAATGATCAAGTTTGCCAACAAAAACGAGGTGGAAACGGAGAAATACAGACTTTTGAGAAAGGAATTTATTGGATATACACAATAGGAGCACTACAACCACGGGGACTGAATGTGAATTTGGATTGAAATGCTTGTTTTGAGCAGATCGTTAAATAAGTAGTATTGAGAGGCGTTCTTTTTAATGTTCCTGAAATTATTACAACATTTAAGAATTATATTATTGTAGATAAAGGATCCTGAAACACAATGTTTTTAAACCATTTTTTATCAAATTGTAGCACTAGTTAACTTAGTTATATAGTAGGTATTATGGCACTAGCACGTTTATATTGTTCATAATAAACACAAGGATAATTGTTTCCCATCTTTTGATTGAGTGGGATAGATTTTATTGAGATAAATATTAATATAAATTAATTCTCTTTTAATCACTAGAGGTCACTGTTACTTCCTGTTGTTATATATATAAAGGCACCTGAGCACTTTGTTGTTGATGTTGTCTGAAGAAGGTACCATAGAGTCAGAAACGTTACATGTGGAATAAAATACACTGAATAACTGATAAAGACTGGTGTGCGCGTATATATTGATTTTTTACCAGGATGATTAATGGCCAGGGATATGGCCTCATTAGTAGCACCCAGGCATCACAGTTTTTTGTTAAGGGGAGTGCGGAGACCGAATGTGATACACTAACATAACACTTAAACGCAAATGAAACAATTACTTAATCTTAATTATTATTATTGAGTTTCGTAGCTGTTAGAGATCTGGGTTTCAAACAAACCTGATTTAGATTCGGAAACTTCTGTTTTCGAAAATCCACTGATCGATGGGATTTTTCCAAAACTTTAAAAATCTGAACTGTATATGAGAAATTTGAAAAATCTAAAGGCTATCGATGCACCCGTTTGCAGGGGCCGGCACGCGGCGCATTGAGTTTATGAGCACTGTTACGGACAAACAATTGTGCGTGTATCTCCCGACTAGACGATACCCGTTTCCGCCAACAAAATGCCCATACACGCAATGATTGGCGGACAAAATGAGCGCTCACATTGTGGGTCTCGGGCCGACCAAGTAACGTATGTGTGGATGACCGAAAATTCCATTCGAAAATCAAATTTGAACCCCCCAACACATATCCTTTTAGGACCAAAAAGTTCCTTTATACTACTGGTACATTAATAGCATTGATTCTGTTTATTAAGCATTCTGAAATAAGAAGTGGATGTCAAATAAGATTAAGAAAATAAACCAAATTGGACTAAAATGGAAGTGAATGCTTTAAAAGGTCTATGTAAACAAATAACAAAAATTCTATTAAAAAACCGGAGAATTAAAGGGGGAGCTATCGTCCCTATGGACTACATATTTGATAAAGAAGCATGCAACGACATCTGGATGTGGAGCTATGTAAAACTCAAAACGATCCAACTGTGAGTATTAACAAAAATAAAAAGTTTATGTGACATTGCCCTGTAACAAATGCGGATTAACGAAAAATTATTGAACTTGATAGATGGACAGTCCTAGGAGACCAGTAATCTACGGATTACCAAACTCCACAAAGACATTAAAACACCTCCTTCAGACCGATAGGGTCTGCTGAGGTGATCCAGCCTACAACCGATGTCACAACTCATAGACTTTATCTAAAACCTCTGGTTTCAAAATATACCAGCTTACATTAAGGACACCAAGATTTTTTGGATCAATGAATTGATAGAGATTGGGACCCTAACTTGGATGTTATGACCATGCGACATCACTTCATTATATACGAGTAGACACAATGACAAGGTATGGAAGCACACAAACTGTTTGGACTAATTATAACGGTCTTTGCCAATTGAATAATTATGGAAGCCTGTCTATAAACTGTATAACAATTATTTAGATTGAAAATCAATAGTTATGCAACACGGTTGAACTGCCAGGCAAGTCAGTCCCGGAGGCGGCCCTCTTCGCCAATCTATATGTGGGACATTAGAGAATTGAATTTCATTTTATAACAGTGATTTGTACAAAAAGTGCTGTGTGGAAAATCTATGAGTTGATGAGCGATTTATTTGTGGTTTGGAAAGGTACAGAGGGAGGGAAGCCATACGGTTCAATGGATATTGAACACTAGGACGAGAACTAAAATTTTAAAGACGATGTCAAAAATGGAAATTAAATTATCTGATGAACATATGTTGTGAAGGGAGACAAATACCAGACACATTATATAAACAAACCGACTGATCGTAAATATATTTGAGGGGCAGATAGCTTTCACCCAAACATGTATTCACGGGTCTACCTAAGTCACATTTCTTAGAGTTAATGTAGTATGTAATGACCTGAGGATTTAAGAGAGGCCGTTGGGATAGAATGTGAGAAACAAATTCTTGGAAGGGGTTGGTTATAACAATAGGAAATGGAATTGGCGAGGACACAAGCAGCTACAACATTAATACAGCGAAAGCACAAGACAAAGAATACCGAGATCAGAAATATACTACAGCTTCCCAGTGATTAATCATACAGTAAGAATGCGGCCCATTATGAGGGAGCTACAGAATTATCGCGAAAAAAGTAAGAAAAAGACCTGTTCCAACATTATAGAAGGGGGAGGGAGATCTCTTATTCATATTTGATAAGGCAGATTACCATACACAAATACATGACACCAACATTATTAAATTATCTAACAAAGACAGGATGTTTATTCGGTTTGGCGTATTGCATACAGGTGTAATTAATTAATCACAAGGCCAAACAATGTCAACATCCATATAGTGGCAAAATATATCATCAAAGATTACTACACGTGAACACTGTTATTGCGTTATCTGCGTAAATGTCCAGTTCACAAATCTATATTGGGGAAAACTATTGGACCTTTAAAAAAGGTTCAAAAAGGGTATATTAAAATAGCATGGGAACGTAAGGAACAAGCGAAGCAAAGCATAAAATAGACGGCCCACCAGTGGCAGCTATTTTTTAGAATACAAACATCAAACACCAATGCAGTGAAGGTATGGTAATTGAGCAAGTTTGCCAACAAAAAAGAGGTGGAAACAGAAATACCAGACTTTAGAAAGGAATTCTTATTGATAGAACACTAGGAGCACTACACCCATCGGGATGAAGGTGAATTCGGGATTGAAATGTACTTGTTGAGCAATCGGTATAAATTATAGTAGTATGAGAGGGTCTTTTACGTTCCGGAATATATTAAACATTAAGAATTTATATTTATTGCTATATGATAGTATCCGAAACAACATGTTTTTTACACCATTTTTGTATCACATTTTTAGCCCTAATTAACTTATTATATAGAGTAGTTATCTATGGGCACTAGCACTTTTATATTTGTCATATAAACACAAGATAATTTGTTTCCCCATCTCTTGATTGATTGCGGGATAGATTTTATTGGAGATAAAACTTATAAATAAATAATTATCTTTTTAATCACGAGAGGTCAATGTTACTCCTGTTGTTATATATATAAGCAGCTGGCACTTTGTGTTATGATGTTGTTCTGAAGGAAGGAACATAGCGTACCGAAAAGTTACAAGTGTGAATTAAAGACACTGATTAATACTGCCTAAAGACCTGGTGTGCGCTATATATTGCTTTTTTACCATGGAGATTTATTGGGCCAGTGGCTATGGACCTCATAGTAGCAACCAGCATCATCAGTTTTTGTTAAAGGGGGAGTGCGGACCCGACCGAATGTATACACCTAACAGACACTGAACCGCCAAGAAAAAATTACGTCAATCTTAAATTATATCTATTGAGTGTTCGTAGCTTTAAGATCTGGGTTTCAAACACAAACTGAAAATTTTTTAGATTCGGAACTTCATGTTTTCGAAAATCCACTGATCGAGGGATTTTTCAAAATTTTAAAAATCTGAAACTTATATTGAGAAATTGAAAATATAAAGGCTCAAGATGCACCCGGTGCAGGGGCCGGCACGCGGCGCATGATGGTTATGAGACCATGTTCCGGCCAAACAATTGTGCCGGGTATCTCCCGACTAGGATACGTTTCCGCCAACAAAATGCCCATACACGGCATGATTGGCGCAAAATGAGCGCTCACAATTGGTGTGTCTCGGGGCCGACCCCAGTAACAGTATGTGGTTGTATGAACCTGAAAATTCTTCGAAAAAATCAAAAATTGAATGTAAAAAATATGTTTAATAATTGTGAGGGACCAATAAAAAATGTTATTTTTTCTGATTGGTTACTACAGATTAATAGCCAACATGCAAATTTATGCACTTTTTATTAGGGAAGCTGCACCCATGAAGCAGATTTTGAAAATCCTGCTCAGGCATGATCCCTTTGAATATAAGTCACTGGCGACTTTTGTTTATGAAAGCGGAGAGGGAGAGGCAATGGAGGACAAACACAACAAAAAAGATGCCTATCATTAGTGGAAACGAGAATGTTATGTTTTAACACTACCAGTGTTTGCACATGGAGGAAATTTTTAGTTTGATTCGCTATTTAAAAACAAAGTCAAATGTCGTCTCATTTACAGGGCTGCTTTCTTCAGTGTCCTAACCCCTTACACCTGATCCCTTTTGTAGGGTTCCAATTTTCTGCTTCCAAAACTGATTCCCATGATCAACGATCATTCGCAGGGTCAACGAACGTACCCCGCCCCCTGACTCTGAACATATACAAACGGTGCGATTATCGTTCCTAAACAGACGTTCGTCGTGCACCTACGCACTCGAGGGTCGGGGTCTTTTTCCAATCGGACGCTGTGTATGAAGATGAAAACAAATTGACTTACAGACAGAGTGCTGATCAAATAAGTAGAGTGTCGTTCCACGGTATATAATTTATAGTCAAAAGGATTACATAAGTCTTACAGAAAGAGAGACCTATGGTACTGGGGGACAAGCAAGTTTTAGGCATGGAAGTAAATTGATTGGTCATCATTCTCCCATTGTTCGTTGTTGAAGAAACAGCTCTATTACATCCTGTCATTTGGGGACAGGGGCGGGCAGATAGATTGAATCAATGTTGTAGGCTCTCCATTGCCACAAAGTGACATGCAGGTGGGCAATTTGTTTCAACCTATATAGGAAAAGAAAAACATGAAGTATGCATGCATCTCAATATCAACTAATAGCTTGCCACAGAAAGGTTATGGTATCAAGCAAAGGCGTGGAATCTGTGACACATTGAGACACTACAGCCTCATTTGTAAATCTCAACAATGGTCATAAGATCCTGGATCCGTTTCCAATTCCGCTACTGTAATTTCTTATCATCCTCTATTGAATAAGTTACTACTAAGTTACTTAACCTAGACTTTACTCATTAATTAAGAACGGAAGTCTACTCTAAGGCATAATTTTAGCAATATATATTTATTTGATGAAGTCTAAAACTGGTTTCTAACTAGCCAAGTACGACCACTGTGTAAATGTCAGGATTTGGAAGCAGTGTTGTGGGATGCCATACTATGTGAATAAAAGCACATTGCAAGTCAAATTGTCAAAATGTTTTTTTTTGGGGGGGTGACTTTCATGATTGTTCAGTCACAGCCAAGATTCCTTGTAATTTATCTTGACATCTAGAAGATTCACTTTATATTAGTTACATTTACCAGATGACGAACCTGTACCAATAGCCACTATGGAATAAACTTTAAAGTACACTTATTTTTAAAAGTATCTGGTTCGTTCTCTTTCAATAGACAAATAAAAATGATCAAACAAATTAGGTATTTTATTGAAATTACTTCTGTTATAATAAGACTGACTCCTGTTACAGTAAGCCTTACTCCTGTTACAGTAAGCCTTACTTCTGTTACAGTAAGCCTTACTTCTGTTACAGTAAGCCTTAATTCTGTTACAGTAAGCCTTAATTCTGTTACAATAAGCCTTACTTCTGTTATAATAAGACTGACTCCTGTTACAGTAAGCCTTACTTCTGTTATAATAAGTCTTACTCCTGTTATAATAAGCCTAACTCCTGTTACAGTAAGCCTTACTCCTGTTACAGTAAGCATTACTTCTGTTACAGTAAGCCTTACTTCTGTTACAGTAAGCCTTAATTCTGTTACAGTAAGCCTTAATTCTGTTACAGTAAGCCTTACTTCTGTTACAGTGAGCTATACTTCTGTTTCAGTAAGCCTTACTTCTGGTATAATACACCTTATTACTGTTACAGTAACCTTTACTTCTGTTATAATACACCTTACTCCTGCTACAGTAAGCCTTACTTCTGTTACAGTAAGCCTTACTTCTGTTATAATAAGCCTTACTCCTGTT
>JAACNH010003306.1:0-30115 GCA_019447015.1 Hymenochirus boettgeri | reverse complement strand
CTGTATTAGTCCTACCACCCCTGCTGGAAGGCTGTTCCCTGTATCTATCCCCTTTGGGTAAAGTAACCCTTCCTTATGGTCCCTTCCATCCTTCCTCCCCAATCCCTTTACTGTATTAGTCCTACCACCCCTGACACCGAAAAAAATCATAGACTTTGTAAACCGTAATATACTGGAGTCTATAAGAACACTGGGATAGGAAATGTTATGTACATCAGGTACCAAATTGACTGGGGACTTTGACTACTATCCCACTGTACCGTATCTACTTGGGCAGTAAATAGGAACTGGGATAAGTAGATATTATCTGGTAAAAGGACTGAACAGGAACAAAGTCCTATGAAGTGTGTACCGTAAATAGTCAGGCTGGAGTATCCGGAGTGGGGATCACGTATATAATCATGTAAGGTAACATTAACAGAAAATCATGGAGTGCTAACAACCGGATATAACTGAAGTCAATCACACTGAAGGATGATGGGGTATTCATCAAGGTAAATGGTACTTAACAGAGTCATAGGAGTATACCGTCTATCACGGAGGAGTATAAAAACAAGGTAGGAGATCAATTTATTATCAGGTAGAGAGGGTGTACAGGGGACCGAAGTCATCGAGTTGTACGTATATAACTGTGAGTATAACTTGGGACTGGGAAAAAACTATAATTATCACATGTACAAAGGTAGCTGGAACAGAAAGTATCATGGCGTATACCGTTATATCATTCTGGTGGAGTATAACTGGGATAATGTATTATCCAGGTAAAAGTGTACGAAGAGACAAAAAGTCATATAGTATAGACGCGTATATAGTGAGGAGTAAATAGAACATAGGGATAAAATTTAGTGGAGAAGAGGGGAAAAAAGGAAAGAAAGGGATACGGGAAACAGGACCATGGGGGGGGGCGAAAAGAAGAGGGGGGGGGGAAGAAAAAAAATGTGAGGGAAGGGCCAAAAGAGCAAAACGGAAAGAGTAAGATACAGAGAGAGGGGGAGCAGCGGGGGAAGGTTCCCAAGGCGAAGAAACCGTCCAATGGGAAGACAGACAGAAGTGGGGGAGGAAAAAAGATCATGGCGCGTAATATCCCGGATGCCTTACATCCGTACCTCTGGGCTTAGGCTACCTGTATCGGACACTAAATTGCGTGCTACCCTTGGCCCCACCGTATTTATCCTATCAATGTGAAACCGTTAACAGAAGCCTCCATAAGCTTTGTCACCCTATCACTACTGGTAGTCTAACCGGGTCAAGGAGGGGAACCTATATTATCAGGTAAAGTGACATCGAACCTAGTCATAGGAAAAAGAGTTGTACCAGGTCTATAGCAAGTGTAGTATAGAAAGCGTTGGTAGAATAAATGTTAGGGTCACATGTCACGTTAACATGAACAGACGTCCATATCGTGCAATACCGTATATACTGGAGTACAACTGGATAGGGGGAGGAAGATGTATGTAAAATCGAATCGAAGGTCCAAGGTAGCATAGAGACCAGAATGGTCAATAAATGAGTACGTATATGACTGTAATATAAACTGGGATAAAAAGAAGGGAGCGGGTGTACTAATTATCGGGTAAAAGGTACAACCAAAGGTCACAAGAATTCATAGAGGTTTCCCGTATATGCGCTGAACTTCTGAACAGTAGGTATGACTTGTATATCAGTAGAGGTGCTGGAAACACACGACACATGTCATAGAGTAATGGAAAGGAACGTATATACCTAGGATAGTAAAACTGGGATAATGTATTAACAATCAGGGGTACAGTCAGCTGGTGAAGCAGAAGTCAATAGTTGAATAAACCGTAAGTCAATCAACTAGGATTAAGACCTGGGCTAATGTATGATCAAGAAATTAAAAGGTACTGAGCCAAAGTCATCTAGTATAAAACCGTATCTAACCTGGGGTGAGTATAAACAACTGGATAAATGTATTATCAGGTTAAAGGGACCGAACAGAAGTCAATAGAGTGATACCGGATGAGGTGAAGGCTGGAGTAAACTGGGAAATAATGTATGATCCAGGTAAATGTACTGAACAGACAGGTGCATATAGTGTACCGAATATATCCTAGGAGTAATCAAACTGGGATAAAAAATGTCATTGCTTCAGTACAGTCCATAAGACAGAAGTCTAAAGAGTGTACCGTAAATACTGGAGTAATCAACTAGGGATAATGTTTAGGTCAGGTAAAGGTACTGACAGAAGGGAAAAAGGGGGTCATAGATATACCGTATATACTTACTGGAGTATAAACTGGGATAATATTATCAGTAAGGGACCGAAACAGAAAGTCCATAGAGTGTACCGTTATTATACTGAGTCCTAAACTGGGATAATGTATTGCAGGTAGAAGGTTAACTGAACAGAAGTCTAGAGTATACGTAGAATACCTGGGAGTATAAACTGGGATACTATTATCAGGTCAATACCGGGGTGAGTCGCAGAATGTCATAGAGTGATACCGTATCTACTACTGGAGTATAAACTTGGCATCACTGATATTATCGGTAAAGGTGTACCGAAGCAAAATCATAGCGTTTAACCAGTATATACTGGAGTATAAACTGGGGTATGTATTACATCAGGTAAAGGTAACTGAACGAAGTCATAAGAGTGTACGTATATACTGGAGTATAAACTGGGATAAAAAAAGGGAATGTAGGGGGTATATAGGTAAAGGTGACTGCCACAAAGTACTAGAGTGTACCGTATGATAGTGGAGTATAAACTGGGATAATTTAGTATCAGTAAAGGTACATGACATAAGTCCAAAAAGGGTGGGGGGGGAAAACCGTATATAGTGGATTATAAACTGGGATACTGTATTATCAGTCAGGTACTGAACCGAAGTCATAGTGATTGTACCGTTATATCGAAAAAAAAAACTGGAGCAGCACTACACTAGGGATAAAGTATTATCATGTAAAGGTACAATGAACATAGTCATAGAGTGTACCAGTATAATACTGAAAAACTGGATATAAACGGGATAATGGGGTATTATCAGGTAATTACCAAAGACCAGACGTCAAGGACTTGTACCTTAATAGTGGAGTATAACTAAGGGAAAAAAAATGTATTATCAGGTAAAGGTACCTGAACAGAAGTCATAGAGTGTACGTTATAGTGGGAGTATAAACTGGGATAATGTATTATCAGTCAGAGTTACCAGAACAGAAGTCTATAGTGGTACGTATATAGTGGAGATATAAAACTGGGATAATGATTATCGGAAGTACAGGTACTGCACAGAAGTCATAGAGTTTACTTGGGGGTATATACGGGAGTAATAAAAACTGGGATATATGTATTATAAACAGGTAAGTCCTGAACAGAAGTCAGTGAGTGTACCGTATTAGTGATTATAAACGGTGTGGGCATAAAAGTTGGATTAATCAGGTAAAGTACTGACCAGAAGTCATAGAGTGTACACGTAATAGTGGAGTATAAAAAACTGTGATAATTATTATCAATTACAAGGTACACTGAACAGAAGTCTATAAAAGAGTGGTACGAATACTAGTGGGAGTATACTGGTAATAATGTATATACCGGTAAAGGTAACCGACGGGCGTCATAGAGTGTACCGTATAATCTTGAATATAATAAACTGGATAGATGGGTAATTAGCAGGTAAAGGTACTGAACATAAGTCATAAAGTGTAAACCGTAAATAGTGAGTAAGTTAAACTGGGATAATGTCTTATCAGGTAAAGGTAAACCCGAACAGAAGTCATAGAGTTACCGTATATACTGGAGTATAAACTGGGATAATTTTTTATAGAGGTACAGGTGCACTGAATCAGAATCATATAGAAATGATAACCGGTATCGTCCATGAGTCTATAACTGGGATAATTTATTATCAGAGTCAAGTACACTTACAGAAGTCTAGAGTGTACCGTATCTACCTAGGGGTATAAACCTGGGCATACTAAGTAATAATATCAGGTAAGGTGTACTGAAGCCGATAGTCATAGAGTATATCGTATATACTGGAGTATAAACTGGAACGAAGTCCATAGAGTATACCGTATATCTGAAGTATAAACTGGGATAAAATGTATTAATTCAAGGTAAAGGATACGCGAAAACCAAAGTCAGTAGAGTGTACCAATATATCTGGAGTATAAAACTGGGATAAAATTTATTATCAGGTAAAGGATACCAGGAACGAAAGTCATAGAGTGTAAAACCCGTAATACTAAAGGAGTATAAACTGGGATAATTAGATTATCAGGTAAAGGTACCGAACAGAAAGTCAAATAAGAGTATACCACGTAATACTGGAGTCTAAACTGGGATAGGGATGAAGTATTATCCGGTAAAGGTACTGAACAGAAGTCAATAGATTGTTCGGTGCCCGTATATAAACATACTGGAAGTACAATAACTGAGGATACAAATGTATTATCAAGGTAAAGTACTGAACAGAAGTCATAGCGTGTAACCGTAATACTGGGGGAGTATAACTGGGATAAATGTATTAATCAGGTCAAGGTACTGAACCGAAGTCATAGAGGTCCCGTATAATAACTGTGGAGTATAAAAGAGCTGGGATAGGGAAAATGTATTTATCACAGGTAAGTACTGTGTGACAACAGAATCATATAGTATCGCGTTATACGGAAGTAATAGGGACTGGGAATAATGATTATCAGGTAACGGTACCGAACAGAGTCATAATAAGTATAACCGTAATATACATGGAGTATAAACTGGGATAATTATATTATCAGTTAAAGGGTTACTGAACAGAAGTCATAGAGTGTACCGTCTTACTGGAGTAATAAAGTGGGATAATGTATTTCAGGTCAAGGTACTGAACATAAATCATAGAGTGTACCGTATATACTGGAGTATAAACTGGGATAATGTATTCAGGTAAAGGTACTGAACAGAAGTCATAGAGTATAACCAACCGTATATACTTGAGTATCAACTGGTAATGTATAGGTCAGGTAAAGGTGACCAATGACAGGAGGATCAATAGCGTATCCGTATACAGTACTGTGTAGTTAAACTAGGATAATGATTATCAGGGGTAAAGGTACTGAACAGAAAATCATAGAGTGTACACGTATATACTGGCGTATAAACTGTGGATAATTGTAATTCTCAGGTAAAGTGGTATTTAAGCGCGGAAAAAGTGCCATAGAGTGTACCGTAATAGGGTGATTGGATATAAAACTGGGATAATGTCTTATCATGTTAAAGAGTACTGAACAGAAGTCATAGAGTGTTACCGTATATAACTGGAAGTATAAAAACTGGGATTCAAAATGTTTCTTAGGGGTGCGTTAAAGAAACTGAACAGAAGTCCAATAGAGTGTACCGTATATACTGGAGTAATAAACGGGATAATTGTACATTATCAGTACAGGTTACTAACAGACGTGATAGAGTGGTACCGTATCTACTGAGTAGTATGGAAGCTGGGATAACTGTATTCTCAGTAAAGGTACTGAACATAAAAGTCATAGAGTATACCGTATATACTGGAGTATAAACTGGGATAAAATGTATTATCAGTAAGTACTAGAACGAGAAGTCCATAGAGTGCGATACCAAAGTAAAAGAGATACTGGAGTATAAACTAGGGGGACTAATGGATTATCAGGTAAGGTACTGAACAAATCATAGAGTTGTTACCGTAATATACAAATGGAGAATATAACTGAGATAATGTCGATCATGTTAAAGGGTACTGGCAAAGTCATCCGCATTAACGATATACTGGAGTCATAAACGGGATCGAAAAAAAAATGTATTATCAAGGTAAAAGGTACTGAACCGATCATACGAGTTTAACCAGTATATAGCTGGAGTCAAACTTGGAATAACTTGGATTATCAGGTAAGGGACTAGAACAAAGTCCATAGAGTATACAAGCAGTATATATACTGGAGTAAAAACTGGGATAATATATTTCGGTAAGACTGACCGAAGTCATAGAGATTCTAAATACCGTATATACGGAGTATAAAACATGTGGATAATGTGATTAATCGGGTAAAGGTACTGAACAGAAGTCAATAGAGATTACCCGATATATCTGGGAGTATAAACTGACGGGATAATGTATATTCGTGTAAAGGTAACTGACAGAGTCATATGAGTGGTACCGTATATACGGAGAGTATAAACGGAAAGTTGCGGCGTAAATCAGGTACGAACATGAAGTCATAGCAGTTGTACTGGTAGTATTACTGGAGAAAATAGATATTCGTAAGTAACAAAGAAGTCATAAGTTAGTACCGGTATATACTGGAGTAAACTGGGATAATGTATTATCAGGTAAAGGTGACCGAAACAGAAGTCATAGAGTGTACCGTAATATACTTGGAGTATAAAGCCTGGAGTAATGTATTATCAGGTAAGGTACCGAGGGCAGAAGTCATAGGGTACCGTATATACTGGAGTTAGAACTGGGATATTGTATTATATAGTAGGGACCTGAACAGAATCATGAGGTAATACCGTATATACTCGGAGTTGTTAAACTGGGATAATGTATTATCAGGTAAAGGTACTGAACAGAAGTCAACGAGTGTACCGTATATACTAAGGACGTATAACATGGGATAATTAGTTATGTCAGGTAAAGGACTAAACAGAAGTCATCAGAGTTGTACCGTCATATACTAGGAGTATATCAATGGTATAATGTATTATCAGGTAAAGGTACTGGGACAGAAGTCAATGAGTGGTACCTATATTACTGAGAATTATAATGGGAATAAGATATAATCAGTAAAGGTCTGAACAGAAGTAATAGAGTGTACCGTATATCTGAAGTAGTTAAAAATGGAGATAATTTTATCGAGGTCAAAGGTACTGACAGAATCATAGCGTGTAACCGGTATATACTGGAGTATAAAAAGTGGGACTGGATATGTATTGATCAGGTAAAGGTACTGAACAGAAATAAGGTGTACCAAACTCATAAAACGGGATTGTATTACAGAAAGTTACTCATAATAACCTATCTATGGAGTAAGTATAAACTGGATAATGTATTATCACGTAAAGGTACTGAACATAGTCCAGAGTAGTATAGGGAACGTGATATAACTGGATATAACTGGGATAAATGTATGTAATCAGGTAAAGGTACGTGAACAGTAAACAAGAGTGTACCGTAAATCAATCTGGCGTAAAAAAACTGGGGATAATGTATTTCAGGGTAAAAGGTGACAGGAGATCAAGAGTGGACCGTATATATTGGAGGATATAACGGGATAATGATTAACAGCGTACAAAGTACTCAACAGAGTCATAGAGTGTACCGAATATATACTAAATCGGCGTAATAAACTGGGATAATGTAATTATCAGGTTAAAGAGTTACGAACAGGAAGTTCCATAGAGAGTGTACCGTATAGACATGGATAGTATAAACTGGGGATAATTGGTGGTATATCACGTAAAGGTACTGAAACCGAAGTGATAGCGTGTAACTAGTATACAGATGGGAGTCTAAACTGGGATTAACGCTTATCAGGTAAAAGTGTACTGACAGAAGTCATAAGGTATAAGGGAGGGGAAACCGTGAGTATACTGGAATGTATAAACGTGGGATTGTGCGGATAGTATTATCAGGTAAAGGTACTGAACAGAAGTATAACGATAGCTGTAAAGCGTAATTCGAGTAGAACGAATCATGATTACGTATAACTGGTGTATAAACTGGGAAATGTTTACAGGTAAGTTAATGAACAGAATCTATAGAATGATACCGTATATTACTGGTATATAAACTGGGATAATTATACCTCGGTAAAGGTTCTGTGAACAGAAGAGTCTTAGAGTTTCACCGTTATACTGGAGTATAAACTGGATAAAGTATTATCAGGTAAAGGGTACGAACAGAAGATCATAGCGTTACAAACCGATATACTGGAAAGTTAATAACTGGGATAAGTATTATCGGGTAAAGGTTGACTGAACAGAAAGCATGTCTAGTTACGTATATACTGGAGTAAAACTTGGGTAAATATTTATCGGGTAAATAAAGGTATGAACAGAAGATCATAGAGATACCGCTTAAAATATCTGGAGTATAACCGGTAAATCGGTAGTATAGTGGAAGAAATTACCTCTATAGTAGATTATAAACTGGACTAAGTATACAGGTACAGAACAGAAGTCATAAGAGTGTACCGTATTATCGTACTGGAGTATAAGTGGACAAAGTCATAGAGTAATAAACCAGTATATACTGGGTATAAACTGGGATAAAATGTATATCAGGTAAAGGTACCGAACAGAAGTCATAGAGTGTACCGTGATATACTGGAGTCATAAAATGGGATAATGTATTAATCAGGAAGGTACCGAACAGAAGTATGAGTGTACCGTATATACTGGAGTAAAACTGGGATAATGTTTATCAGTAAAGGACGAACAGAAGTCATAGAGTGTACCGTATATACTGGAGTAATAACTGGGATAATGTATTATCAGTAAAGGTACTGAACAGAAGTCATCAATGGTACCGTATATCCTGGAAGTATAAACTGGATATGTATTATCAGGTTAAAGGTACTGAACGACGTCATAGAGTTGTACCGTATATACTGGAGAATAAACTGGGATAATGTATTATCAGGTAAGGTACTGAACCAGAAGTCATAAGTTGTAACCGTATATACTACTGGAGTATAAACGGGATAATTATTATCAGGTAAAGGTACGACAGAAGTCCTAGAGTGCCGTATATACTGGAGTATAAACTGGGTAATGTATTATCAGGTAAAGGTACTGAACGAAATCATAGGTGTACCGTAATATCTGGAGTATAAACTGGGATAATGTATTATCGGTAAAGGTACTGAACAGAAGTCATAGAGTGTACCGTATATCTGGAGTTAAACTGGGATAATGTATATCAGGTAAAGGTACTGAACAGAAGTCATGAGAGTGTACCGATATACTGGAGTATAAACTGGGATAATGTAATTATCAGGTAAAGGTACTGAACAAAGTCATAGAGTGTACCTTATATACTGGAGTATAACTGGGATAATGTATTATCAGGTAATGTACTGAACAGAAGTGATAGAGTGTCCGTATATCCTGGAGTATAAACTGGGATAAGTATTATCAGGTAAAGGTACTAACAGAAGTCATAGGTATACCGTATATACTGGAGTATAAACTGGATAACGTATTATCAGCGTAAAGGTTCGAACAGAGTCATAGAGTATACCGTATATACTGGAGTATAAACTGGGATAATTGTATTATCAGGTAAGGTACTGAACCAGAACATCATAGTTTTACCGTATATACTGGAGTATAAACTGGGAACGATGTATTAGTCAGGTACGAACAGAGTCATAGGTATACCGTATATACTGGAGTTAAACTGGGATAATGTATATCAGGTAAAGGTACTGAACAGAACTCATAAGTTACGTTACTGGAGTATAAACTGGGATAAACGTATTATCGGTAAGGGACTGACAGAAAGTCATAGAGTGTATACCGTATATACTGGATGTATAAACTGGGATATATTTATCGGGTAAAGGTATGACAGAATCTAGAGTATACCGTATATACTGGAGTAAACTGGGATAATGTATTATCGTGGGTAAAGGTACTGAACAGAAGTCATAGAGTACTCGTATATACTGGAGTATAAACTGGGATAATGGTATTATCGGTAAAGTACCGAACAGAAGTCATAGAGTTATACCGTATATACTGGAGTATAAGTGGATAATGTATTATCAGGTAAAGGTACTGAACAGAGTCATAGAGTATACCGTATATACTGGAGTATAAACTGGGATAATGTATTATCAGTAAGGTACTGAACAGAAGTCAGAGTAACCGTATATACTGGAGTATAACTGGGATAATGTATTATCAGGTAAAGGTACTGAACAGAAGTCATAGATTATACCGTATATGCTGAGTATAAACTGGGATAATGTATATCAGGTAAAAGGGACCGAACAGAAGTCATAGAGTGTACCGTATATACTGGAGTAAACTGGGATAAGTATTATCAGGTCATGTACTGAACAGAAGTCATAGTGTACCGTATTACTGGAGTATAAACTAGGATAATGTATTATCAGGTAAAGGTACTGAACAGAAGTCCTAGAGTGTACCGTAAATACTGAGTTAAACGGGATAATGTATTATCAGGTAAAGGTACTGAACATAGTCATAGAGTATACCGTATATACTGGAGTATAAAAAACTGGGATAAAATGTATTATTAGGTAAAGGCCCGAACAGAAGTCATAGAGTGTACCGTATATACTGGAGTATAAAACTGGATAATTATTATCAGTAAAGGTACTGAACAGAAGTCATAGAGAATAACGTAATTACTGGCGTAAATAAACTGGGATAATGTATTATCAGGTAAAGTACCGAACAGAGAGTCCTAGAGTGTACCGTATATACTGGTAGTATAAACTGGGATAATGTAATTATCAGGTAAAGGTAAACGCTGAACAAAATCATAGTTTACCGATATATCCTGAGTATACTGTGAAAGATGTATTATCATGTAAAGGTACTGAACAGATGTCATAGAGTGTACCGTATATCCTGGAGTATAAACTGGGATAATGTATTATCAGGTAAAGGTCCCGAACAGAGGTCATAGAGTGTACCGTATAATACTGGAGTATAAACTGGGAAATGTATTATCAGGTAAAGGTACGACACGAAGTCATAGAGGTACCGTATATACTGGAGTATACTGGTAATGTATTATCGGTAAAGGTCCTGACAAGAAGTCATAGAGTGTACCGTATATACTGGAGTATAAACTGGGATAAAATGTATTATCAGTTAAAGGTACTGACAGAAGTCATAGAGTGTACCGTATATACTGGAGTATAAACTGGGATAATGTAATTATCAGGGTAAAGGTACTGAACAGAAGTCATGAGTGTACCGTATATAACGGAGTATAAACTGGAATAATGTATTATCAGTAAAGGTACTGAACAGAAGTCATAGAGTGTACCGACTATACTGGAGTTAAAACTGGGATAAAGTATTATCAGGTAAAGGTACTGAACCGAAGTCATAGAGTGACAGTAATATACTGGCGTATAAACTGGGAATAAGTATTATCAGGTAAAGGTACTGAACAGAAGTCATAGAGTTTACCGTATATACTGGAGTATAAACTGGGGACAATGTATTATCAGGTAAGGTACTGAACAGAAATCATAGAGTTACCGTATATACTGGAGTATAACCTGGGAATAATGTATTATCAGGTAAAGGACTGACAGAAGTCATAGAGTGTACCGTATATACTGGATATAAACTGGGATAATGTATTAATCAGGTAAAGGGAACTGACAGAATTCATAGAGTGTACCGTATATAACGGATTAAAACTGGGATAATATTATATCAGGTAAAAGGTACTGAACAAAGTCATAGAGTGTACCGTATATACTGGAGTATAAACTGGGATAATTATTATCAGGTAAGTACTGACAGAAGTCATAGAGTGTACCGTATATACGGGAGTATAAACTGGGATAATGTATTATCAGGAAAGGTAATGAACAGAAATCAATAGAGTGTACCGTATATACTGGAGTTAAACTGGTATAATGTATTATCAGGTAAGGACTGAACAGAAGTCATAGAGGTACCGTATATACTGAGTATAAACTGGGATATGTATTATCAGGTAAAGGTTCGGAACAGAAGTCATAGAGTATACCGTATATACTGAGTATAAACTGGGATAATGTTATCAGGTAAAGGTACTGAAACAGAAGTCATAGAGTGTACCGTATATAACTGGAGTATAAACCTGGGATAATGTATTTATCAGGTAAGGTAACGAATAAGTCATAGAGTGTACCGTATAACTGGAGTATAAAACTGGGATAATTATTTATCAGGTAAAGGTACTGAACAGAAATCATAAGTGTACCGTATATACTGGATATAAACTGGGATAATGTATTTATCAGGTAAAGGTACTGAACAGAAGTCCATAGAGTTACCGTATATACTGGAGTATAAACTGGGATATGTAATTATCAGGTAAAGGACTGAACAGAGTATAGAGTGTACCGTATATACGTGTAGTATAAACTGGGATAATGTAATTATCAGGTAAGGTTCTGACAAAGTCATAGAGTAGTAGCCTTAATACTGGAGTATACCTGGGATATGTATTATCAGGTAAAGGTACTGAACAGACATCTAGAGATACGTAAATACTGGAGTATAAACTGGGATAATGTATTACTAGTAAAGAGGTACTGAAACGAAGTCTAGAGTAATACCGTAATATACTGGAGTATAAACTGGGGATAATGTATTATCAGTAAAGGTACTGAACAGAAGTCTAGAGTGTACCGTGATATACTGGAGTAAAACTGGGATATGTATTATCAGGTAAAGGTACTGAACAGAAGTCATAGAGTATTACCGGATATACTGGATACTGTAGTAAAACTGGGAAATGTATTATCAGTGTAAGGTACGAACAGAAGTCATAGAGTGTACCGTATATACTGGAGTAACTAACTGGGATAACGGTCTTATCAGGTAAAGGTACGAACAGAAGTCATAGAGTAGACCGTATATATGGAGTATAAACTGAGAATGTATTATCAGGTAAAGGTCCGAACAGAATGTCATAGAGTGAACCGTAATAGGGAGTATAAACTGGGATATGTTTATCAGGTAAAGGTACCGAACAGAAGTCATAGAGTGTACCGTATTACTGGAGTATAAACTGGATAATTTATTATCAGGAAGGTAAAACGAACAGTAGTCCATAGAGTGTACCGTATATACTGGAGTATAAACTGGGATAATGTATTATCAGGTAAAGGTACAACAGAAGTCATAGAGTGTACCGTATATATTGGAGTATAAGACTGGGATAATGTATTATCAGGTAAAGGGACCGAACAGAAGTCATAGAGTGTACCGTATTACTGGAGTTAAACTGGGATAACGTATTATCAGGTAAAGGTACCGGAACAGAAGTCATAGAGTGTACCGTATATACTGGAGTATAAACTGGGATTAACGTATTATCAGGTAAAGGTACGGCGAGAAAACTCATAGAGTGTACCGTATATACTGGAGTATAACTGGGATAACGTATTATCAGTAAAGGTACTGAACAGAAGTCATAGAGTGTACCGTATATACTGGAGTATAACCTGGGATAATGTATTATAGGTAAAGGTACTGAACAGAAGTCATAGAGTATACCGTATTATACTGGGTATAAACTGGGATAAAATGTATTATCAGTTAAGGTACTGAACAGAAGTTAATAGAGTATACTTATATACTGGATAAACTGGATAATGTATTATCAAATTATAAGGTACCTGAACAGCAAGTCATAGAGTGTACCGTATATACTGGAGTAAAACTGGGATAATGTATTATCAGGTAAATTACTGAACAGTAGATTAGAGTGGTACCGTAGATACTGGAGTATAAACTGGTGTAATGTATATTCCGGTAAAGTAATGAACAGAAGTCATAGAGTATACCGTATTACTGGAGTAATAAACTGGATAATGTATTATCAGGAAGGGACTGAACAAGTCATAAGAGTGTACCGTATATACTGGAGTATAAACTGGGATAATGTATTATCGAGTAAATACTGAACAGAAAGTCATAGAGTTACCGTATATCTACTGGAGTATAACTGGGATAATGTATTATCAGGTAAGGTACCGAACAGAAGTCATAGAGTGTACCGTATATACTGGAGTATAACTGGGAAATGTATTATCAGGTAAAGGTACGACAGAAGTCATAGAGTGTACCGTAGATCCTGGAGTATAACCTGGGATAATGTATTATCAGGTACAGGTACCGAACGATAGTCATAGAGTGTTACCGTATACTGGAGTATAACTGGGATAATGTATTATCAGGTAAAGGTACCGAACAGAAGTCATAGAGTGTATCCGTATATACTGGAGTATAAACTGGGATAATGTATTATCAGTTAAGTACCGAACAGAAGTCCTAGAGTGTACCTTATATACTGGAGTATAAACTGGGATAATGTATTATCAGGTAAAGGTACCTGACAGAAGTCATAGAGTGTACCGTATATACTGAGTATAAACTGGGATAATTTATTATCAGGTAAAGGTACGAACAGTAGTCATAGAGTGTACCGTATATACTGGAGTATAACTGGGATAATGTATTATCAGGTAAAGGTACCGAACAGAAGTCATAGAGTGTACCGTATACTGGAGTTATAAACTGGTAATGTATTATCAGGTAAGGGACTGAACAGAAGTCATAGAGTATACCGTATATACTGGAGTATAAACTGGTTAATGTATTATCAGGTAAAGGTACTGAACGAAGTCATAGAGTGTACCGTATTACTGGAGTATAAACTTGGGATAAGTATTATCAAGTAAAGGTAACTGAACAGAAGTCATAGAGTATACCGTATAACTGGAGTATAAACTGGGATATGTATTATCCAGTAAAGGTACTGAACAAGAGTCATAGAGTATACCGTTAATACTGGAGAATAAAACTGGGATAATGTATTATCAGTTAAGGTATGAACAGACGTCAGAGTCTAACCGTATAATACTGGAGTTAAAACTGGATAGTGTATTATCAGGTAAAGGGGATCTGAACGAAGTCATAGAGTATACCGTATATACTGGAGTATAAACTGGATAATGATATATCAGTAAAGGACTGAACAGAAGTTTATAGAGTATACGTATAACTGAGTATAAAACTGGATATGTATTATCAGTAAAGGGTCCTGACAAGAAAGTCATAGAGTGTAAACCGTATGTACTGGAGTATAAACTGGGATAATACTTTCAGGTAAGGTACTGAACAGAATGACTGTTGTTCAAGGAGATTTAAGCCATTCACATTAAATTTATACCCCTTGGAAATACATGTAAAAAAATAAATTCCGCGCCCATGGTGGCTGAATTCTGAATTGTAAAGAGGCAAATGGTAAGGAAGAAAAGGCATTAAAACCTTTAGGCCGAGGAACGGAAAGGCCTTTAGGGATTAAAAACTGCAACAAGGAGTGTAAGAAAGCAATCAAACTCGCTAAAATTAATAATGAAGTTAGGATATCTAAACAAAGCATCACTAGCCTCAACTTTTTTTACGTATATTAATATAAGAAGATGAGGACTGAGAAGGTGTCACCATTAATTAATGGGGATAAGTTAGTATGGAGGATGGCGATAAAGCAAATGTCTTGATACTTTTCCCCCCCCTCTGTATAAACTATAGAGATCCAAGTACAGATATCATAGAGTATAGATGCATTAAAGGTATACAAGATTCAAGTTCACTTCGGTTAAACCGAGGATATGGTACAGAAAGAACTAAATAGTTAAATTTATAAATCTCCTAGACCGGATACAATACATCCTCGGGTACTTAGGATCTAAGTTCAGTTTTATCTAGGCATTGTTTTTTTGTTTGCTGATCCCTCATGTCCGGTGGTGTGCCTCTGGATTGGAAAAAGGCTGATGTTTATTCCAATCTCCAAAAAGGTAGTCGTTCACAGCCGGGTATTACAGGCCTCAGTTTAACTTCAGTGGTGGGGAAGATCCTGGAAAGTTTATATGGAACCAGTTTCTAGAGTATATTTTCAAGGACTGACATTATAAGTAGTAACCACAGCATGGATTTAGGAGGAATTGATCTTGTCAAACTACTTGCTTGGCTTTTGAGGAAGTAAGTAGAAATTTAGCTCTGGTATAGCATTAATGTAGTTTACTTGGATTTGCAAAGGCTTTTGATACAGTCCCCCATAGGCGACTAATGAAAAGCTAGTCTGTTGGTCTGGGGATTCACATTTGTACATGGATAGAAAATTGGTTAAGAATAGGATGCAGAAGTAGTTGTTAATGGGCTTCATCATTATGACTAAAGTGCTAAGTGGGTGCCACAGGGTTCTGTATTGGGGCCGCTTCTATTTATCTATTAATTAATGATTTGTAAGTGGTATTGTCAGCAAGGTTTCTGTATTTGCTGCGACACAAACCTTTGTCACCATTAAAAACTTCAGAGGATGTGCAATCATTGCAGGGATCTAGATAGATTATCACATTGGGCGCTAAGTGCAGATGAAATTCAATGCATTTGGACTTAAAAATACTTGTGCTACTTATACTATAAATGGCTCTGTGTTAAGTGATCCCTGTGGAAAGGGATCTTGGAGTTTTGGTGGAGAACAACTTAAAGGTAGCAAGCAGTTCCAGGCGGCAACAGCCAGAGCCAGCATGGTATTATCTTGTATAGAGAGGTATGGATCAAGGAAGGAAAATGTAATTCCTCCCTCTTTATAAAGCTTGGTAAGGCCTCATTTGGAATATGCAGTGCAATTTTGGAATCTCTGTGTACAAAAAGGACATCTTTGAAATGGAAAGGTTTCAGAGAAGGGCAACTAAATTAATAGGGGATTGGGGAGCTTGAATATGAAGAGAGCTGGAAAGTTCCAATTATGTACGCTGGAGAAAAGGCACCTGCGTGGGGATATGATTACTGTGTATAATAACATTAACGGGCCATACAATAAACTATCTGGCATTGTTCACCAATAGAACAGGTCAAAGGACACAAGGACATCCTTAAGACTTGAAGAAAAAAGGTTTAGGCTTCAAGCTCGAGGGTTTTTCACTGTGAGAACGTTAAAGCTATGGAACTGTCTCCAGTGGACGTTGTTATGGCAGTTCATTGGTCAGTTTAATAAAAAGCTGGATAGTTTCTACAAACAAGGAATGTTCGCAGTTACTATGGTATTGATACATAAAGTGAGTTGGGAAAGGGGTTTTGTCACTGTTAGAAACGGTAAAGTAGGAACTGTCTTCCAGGGGACGTTGTTTATGGCAGGTTCATTGGACAGTTGAATAAAAAGCTGGATTGAGTTTCTACAAACAAGAATGTCCAAGTTACTGGTATTGATACATAAAGTAGAGTTGGGAAAGGTTTTTGTCACTGTGAAACGGTAAAGCTATGGAACTTCTCCCAGTGGACGTTGTTATGGCAGGTTCATTGGTCAGTTTCAAAAAAAAGCTGGATTGAGTTTCTACAACAAGGAATGTTGCAAGTTACTGGTAGTGATACATAAAGTAAGATGATCCAGGGAAATTTCCAGTTGCCACTTGGAGTCAGGAGGAATTTTTTCCCCCTTCATAAATTGGTGGGTTTTTTTTTTGCCTCCTCTGGATCACCAGTTAGGCAGGAAATGAGGATATTGCTAGATGGGTGGGACTGATGGACGTATGTCTTTATATTCAACCTCAACTCCTATACTATACCAGGCAAGCGAGAGAGGGTAGAGTTTAAAGGGTGGATAACATTCTATGGGAAGTATTAATGGATGTCACCATGCGAAGCGAGAGAGGGAGAGAGTTATAAAGGTAGGAGCATGTAAGAGAGAATGGTTTTAGGTGGGAGGCAGCATGGAGAGCATTTTAAGATAGACTGGAAGAGAGATGAGATGGCCGGAGTCCAAGCAGTAGAATGTCAGTAGTCAAGACGGGAGATTATAAGGGCAGGATGAGAGCATTTTAAGATAGACTGGAGAAAGAGATGGAGGCCGGGAGTCCCAGCTTAGATGTTACAGTAGTCAAGAACGGGAGATTATAAGGGCATGATGAGCATTTTACATAGTAACATAGTAACATAGTAACATAGTAATTAAGGTTGAATAAAGACATTCGTCCATCAAGTCCAACCTATTCACTTTTTTTTTTTTTTGTTTTTAAACCTACCTAACAGTTGATCCAGAGGAAGGCAAAAAAACCCCACTAAAAAAGGGGGAAAAATCCTTCTGACTCCAAACGCAATCGGAAAGTATCCCTGGATCACCAGATCTATATGCATTAATACCAGTATTCTCATATTTTTTAGTTTTAGAAACTATCCAGCCTTTTTAAAGTTATTCAATGAACTTGCCATTACCACCTCTGCGTAAGACAGTTCCACAGTTTCACCGTTCTCACTGTAAAGAAACCTCTCCTAACTTGAAGATGAAACTTTCTTTTCTTCCAACCTTAAAGGATGTTCCACGAGTCCTCTGATATGACCTTTAGTGAACAATGCACCAGAGAGTTCACTGTATGGGCCATTAATATATTTGTATTAGGTTATCATGTCCCACGCAACGCCGCTTCTCCAATGTAAACAGCCTAACTGTCTAATCTGCCTGCATATTCAAGCCCCTCCATTCCCCTTATTAATTTAGTTGCCCTTCTCTGGACTGCTTCCATTTCCAATATGTCCCTTTTGTATATGGGATTCCAAACTGCACCGCATATTCCAAATGGGCCTTACCAGTGCCTTGTAAAGAGGGAGAATAATATTTTTCTCTCTTGAATCTATTCCCCTCTTTATACAAGACAATACTTTCTAGCTCTAGCTGTTGCTACCTGGCAATTGTTTGCTACAGCTAGTCTGTTATCTACCAGAACCCCCAAATCTTTTTCCATTTCAGATGCACTTAACACAGAGTTTTTATGTGTAGGGGGCACAGGGATATTAAATCCCAAATGCTCACCTTACATTTATCAACATTGAATCTCATCTGCCACTTCTGCTGCCCATTTTTGATAATCTATCTAGGTCTCTTGCAGCACGCATCTTGCACATCATTGGAAGTTTCCAAAGCTCTGCATAATTTAGTGTCATCAGCAAACACAGAGACCTTGTTCTCAATGCCCCTTCTAAGTCATTTATAAACAGATTAAACAGAAGCGGCCCCAGTACAGAACCCTGAGGCACTCCGCTTAGACTTTAGCCCACATAGATGTAGCTCCATTAACCACCACTCTCTGTTTGCGGTCCAATAACCAGTTCTCTATCCATGAACAATTTTAATATAACTGGAGAGGAGAGAGATGAGAGGTCGGGAGTCCAAGCAGTAGAATGTTACATAGTAAAGACGGGAGATTATAAGGGCATGGATGAGCATTTTAAGATGGACTGGAGAGAGAGAGATGAGAGGCCAGAGTCCAAGCAGTAAAATGTTACAGTAGTCAAGACGTTAGATTATAAGGGCATGATGAGCATTTTAATAAGACTGGAGAGGAGAGAGATGAGAGGCCGGGAGTCCAAGCAGTTAGAATGTTACAGTAGTCAAGACGAGATTATAAGGGCATGGATGAGCATTTTAATATAGACTGGGAGAGAGAGATGAGAGGTCGGGAGTCCAAGTAGTAATGTTACAGTAAGTCAAACGGAGAGATTATAATTGCATGATGGGCATTTTAATATAGACTGAGAGGAGAGAGATGAGAGGCCGGGAGTCCAGCATTAGAATGTTACAGTAGTAAAGACGGGAGATTATAAGGGCCATGGATGAACTTTTTTAATATAGACTGGAGAGGAGAGAGATGAGACGCCGTTAGTCCACGCAGTAGAATGTTACAGTAGTCAGATGGGAGATTATAAGGACATGGATGAGCAGTTTAATATAGACTGGAGAGGAGAGAGATGAGAGGTCTGGAGTCCAAGCAGTAGAATGTTTACAGTATTCAAGACGGGAGATTTAAGGACAGGGATAGCAGTTTAATATAGACTGAGAGGAGAGATGAGAGGCCGGTAGTCCAACAGTAGAATGTTACGTAGTCAGACGGGAGAGTATAAGGACATGGATGAGCAGTTTAATATAGACTGGAGGGAGAGAGAATAAGGCCGGGAGTCCAATAGTAAGGATGTTACAGTAGTCAATATGGGAGAGGACAAGGCATGCACGTATCTAACCCTGCACCATGGGATCTGTACTGACCCTTGGCATGGTAACTATCTAATCCTGCACTGTGGGTATCTGTTACGTTGGCTGCATTCACATTAGAGTTCGCACTTAGTGTGATTTTCCCGGGTTATTGCATTGTGGGGTCCATTAAATGGCCCCAGAATTCATCACACACAAACCTGCTGTATAGTAATTGAGGTTGAATAAAGACTGTGTCCATCTTGTCCAACCTGCACGGACACAGCCCTTGGGAATGAAACTTTATTCATTGTCCGGTATTCACCATTACATTACGTCCGCGTTGAAATGACCATACCAATAACATGGCCCTAAAGGCGAATGACTGGGAGACAGTCGAGATCACACACATGGAGATTAACGTTTCCTTCCCAGTGACCTGCAGAGAATTCCAGGAGACACTTTCACTGGTTTCCTGGGGCCTCCGACACTTCTGCTGCCATAACCATGTCCAGGATATGGACCTCTAGCTTTAGTTCAACTAAGAAATCCCCGCAGCCACATTGTCCTGGTTTGCTGGGATGGTCGCGTAATACGGTATTTTATAAAGCGTCAATATCGCTAAATAACCGTATTTTATATCAAATATGAACCGCCCATAGGTTACCGATTATCATACAATATTAACTGTTCATCTGTGCCGTGTGAAAGATTTACATACAATCCGCCATGGCGTTGGTATGGTAATATAACGATATTAATATTTAGATTCGACACCTTATTAATGGTTTTTACTAAGGTTCCACCACATTTAACGTTATGTACCCCCTAGGAGCCAATCAGCATTTCCTGATCAAGGGGGCGGTACCCCCGCAATGAAAGCTTCTCTCTGATTGTGTGTAACGTGAGTGCGTATTTATCCCAATCGGCCACAAATCCCAGATACCATCTGCTGCTTATCATAAGGGAGTCTTTCACATTAGGCCTCTCCTGATGGCCACAATGTAACAGCATGTAAATGGTAATATAAAATAATGGATTGGACATGTGTGAGTTACTATCACTTCTCTCCAGGGAATGAAATCAATTATCAGTTAACATGGCGTCTGGCTGGTTATATTCTGTAATAAACCAATGTCTGAGATAGGAATAAGGATTCCCCATGTGAAATAGCACAGACGGCACATTATCCACCTAGATCCCAAAGGAGCGTGGGAAGTATCTGAGCCAGTCAGATGAATATTAGAACTTGTACGACTAGCCTTTCCTGCTGCTACGTGGAGCTTCACCTGTGTAAAGTCATTATAGCTAAAGGTAGTTCCTCACTCCCTACGTCCCATAGATACAATGTTACTATTAAATGGAAGTGAGAAAGTAACTACAACTTGTAGATGATACACAAGGTCAATGTACTGTATAAGACATCTCCTTCCTTGGTCCCTGCTCTGCAATGTACGACACTGAGCCTAATAATATATAACCTACCCCTGTAGTGGATTTCAATGGGAGGAACTGTAGATTATAGCCTTATAATCTACAGCTCCAGGAGGAGAAGGAAACCAGAAGCCACAAGGGTAGGTTATAATAAATAATGCACCTAACTGTAAATTATAAAGGATATTAGAAGTCACCTTGGAGTTCCGTCCCTGTAATAAAGAGTACTCGGCCTGCGCCTCGTGCTTCTATATTGGTCACGGAACTCCTCGGTGACTTCTAATATCCTTAATTTACAGTAGGGATACATTATCCCTTATAATACCTGAGTGGTACCCAGAGTCCCCTGATAACTCAGTCTGTGTCCTTGTCCCTTTATATGACACAGAACTCCTCAGTGACTTCTAATATCCTTATAATTTACAGTAGGGGATACATTATCCCTTATAATACATGAGTGGTACCCAGAGTTCCCGTATACCATTCTGTGTCCTTGTACCTTTATATAGCACAGAACTCCTCAGTGACTTCTAATTCCTTATAATTTACAGTAGGGGATCCTTTCCCTATAATACATGAGTGGTACCCAGAGTTTCCCTGTATAATTCAGTCTGTGTCCTTGTACCTTTATATGGACACAGAACTCCTCAGTGACTTCTAATATCCTTATAATTTACAGTAGGGATCATTATCCCTTATAAACATGAGTGGGTACCCAAAGTTCCCTGTATAACTCAGTCTGTGTCCTTGTACCTTTATATAGACACAGAACTCCTCAGTGACTTCTAATATCCTTATAATTTACAGTAGGGGATACATTATCCTTATAATACATGATGGGTACCCAGAGTTCCCTGTATAACTCAGTCTGTGTCCTTGTACCTTTATATGGCACCGAACTCCTCAGTGACTTCTAATATCCTTATATTTACAGTAGGGATACATTATCCCTTATAATACATGAGTGGTACCCAAATTTCCCTGTATAACTCAGTCCTGTTCCTTGTACCTTTATAGACACAGAACTCCTCAGTGACTTCTAATATCCTTATAATTTACAGTAGGGGATACATTATCCTTATAATACATGATTGGTACCCAGAGTTCCCTGTATAACTCAGTCTGTGTCCTTGTACCTTTATATACACAGAACTCCTCAGTGACTTCTAATATCCTTATAATTTACAGTAGGGATACATTATCCTTATAATACATGAGTGGTACCCAGAGTTCCCTGTATAAACTCAGTCTGTGTCCTTGACCTTTATATAGACACAGAACTCCTCATTGACTTCTAATATCCTTATAATTTAACGTAGGGGATCATTATCCCTTATAATACATGTATGGTACCCAGAGTTTCCTGTATAACTCAGTCTGTGTCCTTGTACCTTTATATAGACACAGAACTCCTCAGTGACTTCTAATATCCTTATAATTTACAGTAGGGGATACATTATCCCTATAAATACATGAGTGGTACCCAGAGTTCCCTGTATAACTCAGTCTGTGTCCTTGTACCTTTATATAGACACAGAACTCCTCAGTGACTTCTAATTCCTTATAATTTACAGTAGGGATACATTATCCCTTATAATCATGAGTGGTACCCGAGTTCCCTGTATATTCAGTCTGTGTCCTTGTACCTTTATATGGACACAAACTCCTCAGTGACTTCTAATATTCCTTATAATTTACAGTAAGGGATACTTATCCCTTATATACATGAGTGGTACCCAGAGTTCCCTGTATAACTCAGTCCTGTGTCCTTGTACCTTTATATGACACAGACTCCTCAGTTTACTTTAATACCTTATAATTTATCGGTAGGGGATAACTATCCTTATAATACATGTGTGGTACCCAAGTTCCCTGTATAACTCAGTCTGGTGTCCTTTGTACCTTTACATAGACACAGAACTCCTTAGTAACTTTCTAATATCCTTATAATTTAACGTAGGGGATACATTATCCCTTTAATACATGAGTGGTAACCCAGATTTCCCTGTATAACTCAGTCTGTGTCCTTGTACCTTTATATAGACACAGAACTCCTCAGTGACTTCTAATATCCTTATAATTTACAGTAGGGGATACATTATCCCTTATAATACATGAGTGGTACCCAGAGTTCCCTGTATAACTCAGTCTGTGTCCTGTCAGTAAGATAATAACTAAGGAAATTGAAAAAACTACTAGTAGAATTTTGCCCAGAGTAGAATTTTGCAAATAAAAAAATCGAATCAATAATTTATTCATGGTTTCTCTGTGTTACAGGTTACTTTCTTCATCAAGATCAAAGCAAACTAAATAAGGGTTGCAATGTTAGAGGTCAATGTTATTTTATGTGAGTTTTCCACATAAAAAGGGTTCCTTGTGTGGGGGAGAAATTTGTCCCCATCTATACTAAACAATGCCTGAGAGCAGGAACACGTATTTTGGGAGGGTGGGATCCATTAATTTAAAACATCTGCAATAATAGGTATATAGATGACCTCATAGTGGTATTAAAGTTGACAGTAAAAAACTTTTGAAAGTGATTGGATTAACAGCAATGATTTCACTTACACATTTGGCAACCAGTTTTTTTGACCATCTAATATATGGCCGAAACTGCCAGGTTTCGTTCCGTTTTTGGGTTTTTGGGTCCCGGTAAAATCCCGAAAATCCAAAAACGTAACTTAAATTCGGGACTTTGGATTGCGTTTTCGGGTTCAAGCTATTTTCAAAATTTCTCGAAAATAACCTTGAATGTTCGATAAATCCTCAAAAATACGATTGGAAACAATTTTTGAGTTTTCAACGGTATTTTCGAGTATTATCGAACGTTCAAGGCTATTGAATTTTCGAAAACTCGCTCTGAAGTCCCAAAATCTAAACGATCCATCTGGTTTTGGATGCAACATTTTGATTTCAAAACCAAGGGGTTCAGTGTCATACCCAGATCTCATCTCTAGCTTGAAGTCTGGGGAGTGCACGCTTTGCACGCTAATTATAGGGTCGCGCCTTCTTCTACTCCGTTCCCTAGTATTTAGAACCAAAAGAAGTAATAAAGGAAGGGGACTGGGAATTGTCCCTAATTTTCTATATTTTGTCATTGGACTATCTAATGTCGAATGTTGCAAGCAATGACAGAACTTCTCCTGTTGACTTTTCTTGGAGGGTTAAAGGGCATGTCCACCTGCAAAATAATTTTTTAACATATGGCAGGGCACCTTATCCCAACCCCAACTGCTAAGTTTGTTTGTTTAAAAAATCTTCAGAGCTGTACTTACAATCCTTTGTTCCACCTGTGCTCTGATCTCGGCCCTCTGCTTGCCGGGGTAGCGAGGTAGCTAATCAGAGATGTGGCTGCTGCAATACAGAACTCTGTGGGAACAAAGGATCATAAGTAGAGTTCTGCAGCTTTTTTAAACAAACTAGTTGTTGGGGGTGGAATAGGGTGCCCTACCATATCTTAAGAGGATTTAGAGGTAGGGCATCCAGAAACAAAGAGGGCTACAGAGGGATGGAGGGGGATGGGGGATCCCCTGCACATGCCACTGTCCACACAAAGGACAAGGAGGAGGTGGAAACCTTTCACAGAGGAAGACAGCTCCCTCTTCAGTTGCCTTGACTTTGGATAGACACTGCAGGAGAACCATTTGGATTTAGAGGTAGGGCACCCAGCAACAAAGAGGGTTACAGAGGGATGGAGGGGGGTGGGGGGTCCCCTGCACATGCCCCTGTCCACTCAAAGGAGAAGGAGGAGGCAGAAACCTTTCACAGAGGAAGACAGCTCCTACTCTTCAGTTGCCTTGACTTTGGATAGACACTGCAAGAGAACCATTTGGAGCAGAGATGTAAGGTAATGCTTTTTTAACACTACACTGTGGGGACATAATGGGGTTAAATTTTATTTTTGGAGTTGGACATTCCCTTTAATAATCTGCACAGGTAAAATGTTCAGTTTGTATTTAGGCAGAAAACTTAATAGTTTTGACCAAAGTCAAAATTCAAGTAAAAGGTGTTCCTCAATAAACTTAGTCAGTAAATTACTGTTTACCCAATTTCATTTTTTAAATTAGACTAGTGACCCTTGGAAGGGCAATAATAATTAAATAAATTACTCACAATCACCAAATAATCATCAATTGCATGGTGAATGTCAAGCTTAAAGCTAGGTACACACTTTAACAATAAAGGCACAATTCCAAAGAATGTTCACCATTGGCCTTGGGATTGCTCTGAAAATTTCCCTCACCCATGGCCATCTCCCCTTTCTAAAGTATAGGGAGTTGGCTGTAGCAGAAGGAAATGCTTTACATAGGGAAATTCCTGGGACTGTGTGTAGGGGGATCTTAAAAAAAAATGAAACACAAAATCTGTAGTGTACCCAGCTTTACACTCTACCTTCATTCTTTCTAACTATCTTGCTTCTGGCCTTTATTTGAATTTACAACATAAATACTTTATTCAGCTGCAAGGAAATATGTACAGATGCAGCGTTATACCTCTCATTATGGTAAATGGGTTTTGGAAACAAAACTTTGGTTGAAAACTATTTTTGCAAAACCGCAGGTGAAGTAAACGTTTACAGCTTTGTGTGGTTACTGCCTTCTGGGGTTAATCCAGTGGGGTTAAAATAAATGCCTACAATTTATTCAGTAATTGGTCTTTATTGTATGTATGTATGTATAATTTTATTTATAAAGCACCACTTGGGTACACAGTGCTGTACATTATTAAATACAATAAGCCATTATACAGATAGATAAAAATTAAATTAAGTTAAATACAATTTCATACATCGGTAAAGAATGCATATATATAAATTATGTATAAATGGATATAAATGCGACAAGCCTCGACGCATTCAGAAAGAGATCCCTGCCCGGAAGAGCTTACAATCTAAGTGGGGCGACAACATACAGGTACAAGTGAGGGGGATGGGTACAAAGTGCTTAACAGGACTAAGAATCATTAGTTTTGCTGATGCTCAGAAAGGTAGGAGGACAGTCTAGATTTGAAAGCATTAATGGATGTCACCAGGCGAAGTGAGAGAGGGAGAGAGTTCCAAAGGTAGGGAGCAGCAAGAGAGAATGGTTTAAGGTGGGAGGCAGCAGTGTTAGTTAGGAGTCTGTAGCGAAGATTTCCTTGCGACCTGGAGCATAAGGGACCAAGAGGTGCAGTAGAGCAAAGGGATTTAAAGGTTAAAAGCAGGGTATTGAATATGATTCTTTGTTTGATGGGAAGCCACCCTATGCACTGAAGCATCAGGGTTGCAGGTTCTCTTTTGGAAGAGAGCGAGATGATCTGAGCTGCTGAGTTTAATATAGACTGGAGAGGAGAGAGATGAGAGGCCGGTAGTCCAAGCAGTAGAATGTTACAGTAGTCGAGATGGAGATTATAAGGGCATGGATGAGCATTTTAGTAGTGGAGAAAGAGAGAAATTGGCGGATCTTGGCAATATTGGTCCTAGCGACATTGTTAATATGATGATGTAAGGAAAGAGAGGAGTCAAAGATCACTCCAAGGCAGCGTGCAGATTCAACTGGCTTAATGACCATATTGTCAATAGAGATGGAGAATGGTGGACTATTGTAGGTGCTATTTTAGGGGAGAAAATGATTAATTCCATTTTGGATAAATTGAGTTTAAGGCAATGGTGCACCATCCAGGAAGAGATAGACAGCAGACATTTAGAGATTTGGGATTGAACTTCAGGGGTTAGCATGGGGGTATACAAGTACATTTAGGTATCATCAGCATATAAGTGATACTTAAAACCGAAAGAACTTATTATTTTTCCCAGAGAGATAGTATGGAGGGAGAACAGCTGAGCCCTGAGGGACCCCCACACTAAGCAGAACAGGAGAGGAAGTCTTATTAGCAAAAGAGACAGTGAAAGATCTGTTAGAGAAATAAGAAGACAATCACACCGCAGCTTGATTTCGGATGCCCAGAGAATATAGAATCTGCATAAGAAGAGAGTGGTTCACAGTTTCAAAGGCAGCCGAGAACTGTCCTTTGGCTTTGGCAGCTTGTAGGTCATTTGAGACTTTGCAGAGGGCTGTTTCAGTTGAATGGCCCGGTCGGAATCCTGATTGCAACGTGTCCAATGAGTTATTAGCATGGAAGTATTTAGTAATGCGTGTAGAGACGAGACGTTCTAAGAGTTTTGAAGCAAACAGTAAAAGTGAGACAGGGGGGTAGTTTGACAGACAGATAGGGTCCAGAGAGGGTTTTTTAAGAAGAGGTTTGACATACGCATGTTTAAAGGCAGCAGAAAAAATCCCAGAGGTCAGGGAGGAATTAAAAATGTGAGCAAAAGCAGGGGAAAGGGTTTTAGCACAGTGTCTGAGTAAGAAGGAGGGATCAAGGGTACACATTGTAAGTGGCAAGGACAAAAGAAGGTCAAAGAGTTCAGACTGGGTGACAGGGGTGAAAGATTCCAGAACTGCAGGTGGTGGGGCAGGCAAAAGAAGGCGAGTGTTGTCTTGGGTGTAAGAATTAGAGTACGGATATCATCTAATTTATTTCTGAAGTAGTCTGCAAAATCCTGAGGAGCATTAATGGAATGAAGAGTGTCTGTAGAGGAGGGCTGCAAGAGAGTGGTAAATAGGGAAAATAGACGACGTGGGTTATTTTTAGTAATGTTTATAAGCGTACAAAAGTAGGAGTGTTTTGCTGCTGAAAGAGATAAATTAATACATGACAACACAAGCTTGTAATGGTTAAAGTCCACCTGACTGTGTGACTTTTTCCACAGCCACTCAGCTGCGTGAGTACAGCAGCGTAGGAATGAGTTATAAGAATGTATTAGTGAATCAGGGTTAGGATCAGACATGAAGGCATTGAGGCTGGAACCGAGAGAGGAGGAGGGAGACGGAAGGTCTATTGCACGGATGTTGCGAACAAGGACAGTAGCGTCAGAGGAGAGGGGAGAGTAGGTGGTAGAAAAAGTAATTAGATTGTGATCAGAGAGTGGGAAGGAGTTACTAGCAAACTGAGAGACAGAAAGATTTTTAGTTCAGACCAAGTCAAGGAAGTGACCATCCTTATGGGTGCTAGTGTTGGTCCACTGCTGGAGGAAGAAGTTATGTGGAGAAAGCGAGAGGGCCAGGATTGCTTAGCGTCATCAATGTGACAATTGAAGTCACCTAGAATTATAGCCGGACAGTCGGATGAAAGAAAGATAGAAAGCCAGGTTTCAAACTCTGTAAGGGAGGCGGCTGGGGGGTCTGTATACGATTGCTAACTGTAGACATAAGGGGTATAAAAGTTGGACAGCATGGACTTCAAATGATGAAAAAACAACAGAGGGCAGAAGAGAAATGAGTTTAAAGTGGCAGATAGGGGAAAAGAGAAGATCAACCCCTCCACTCCGTCCTGAGGAACGAGGTGAATGAGAAAGATAGACCACCATGAGAGAAAGATAGACCACCATGCGTAATGGAAGCTTCAACCACAGTATTATGGTGGGAGATCCAAGTCTCCGTAAGAGCTAGGAGATGAAAGGCGTTAGAACAGAAACCTTTATATAGACACAGAACTCCTCAGTGACTTCTAATATCCTTATTTACAGTAGGGGATACATTATCCCTTATAATACATGAGTGGTACCCAGAGTTCCCTGTATAACTCAGTCTGTGTCCTTGTACCTTTATATAGATCCTTATGTTCCCTTTCATCCTTCCTCCCCAATCCCTTTACTGTATTAGTCCTACCACCCCTGCTGGAAGGCTGTTCCCTGTATCTATCCCCTTTGGGTAAAGTAACCCTCCCTTATGGTCCCTTTCATCCTTTCTCCCCAATCCCTTTACTGTATTAGTCCTACCACCCCTGCTGGAAGGCTGTTCCCTTTCATCCTTCCCCCCCAATCCCTTTACTGTATTAGTCCTTCCACCCCTGCTGGAAGGCTGTTCCCTGTATCTATCCCCTTTGGGTAAAGTAACCCTTCCTTATGTTCCCTTTCATCCTTCACCCCCAATCCCTTTACTGTATTAGTCCAACCACCCCTGCTGGAAGGCTGTTCCCTGTATCTATCCCCTTTGGGTAAAGTAACCCTTCCTTATGGTCCCTTTCATCCTTCCTCCCCAATCCCTTTACTGTATTAGTCCTACCACCCCTGCTGGAAGGCTTGGCCGTACACCAATATGATAAAGGTGGCCGTACACCAATATGATAACGTGGCCGTACACCTATATGATAACGTGGCCGTACACCAATATGATGGTCCCATATTAAAGATGTCCTGGACAGAGTTAATATTTGGCCCATCCTGTACTCAGGTTACAGATAGTGAAACTGAGTCACCTTAGTGTTCTGGAAGTCCACTTGCTTCTCTAATCGTACTAAGTCTTCAATTTCCTTCATACGCCTCACCCCTTCATTGCAGGCAGATACAATCTGATGTAAACAGGAAGGAATCAGAATTGCACATACATACATACATACATACATACATACACATACATACATACATACATACATACATACATACATACACACTGAAACACTTACCTATAGTCCCACTGTACGTTATCTACTATATCCATGTTAGTTCCTTATCCATACAGTATGTACGCTTATCTATAGTCCTACTGTACGTGATCTACTATATCTATACAGTACGTAGACTTATCAATGGCCCTACGTGGCCTGCTATATCCACGTTCGTTCCTTATCCACACAGTACGTAGACTTCTCAATGGCCCTAAGTGGCCTACTATATCCACATTCGTTCCTTATCCACACAGTACATAGACTTATCAATGGCCCTACATGGCCTACTATATCCACGTTCGTTCCTTATCCACACAGTACGTAGACTTCTCAATGGCCCTAAGTGGCCTACTATATCCACATTCGCTCCTTATCCACACAGTTCATAGACTTATCAATGGCCCTACATGGCCTACTATATCCACATTCATTCCTTATCCTCACAGTACGTAGACTTATCAATGGCCCTACGTGGCCTACTATATCCA
>JAACNH010003305.1:0-30122 GCA_019447015.1 Hymenochirus boettgeri | reverse complement strand
TATTGTACATCCATAATCCTATATGCAGCCATTATACATTCATAAACCCATATGCAGCCATTATACAATATATCCCATATGTAGCCCTTGTACATCCATAATCCCATATGCAGCCATATACACCCATAATCCCATAGCAGCATTATACAACATAATCCCATATGCAGCCATTATACATCCATAATCTATATGTAGTCTTTGTACATCCATAATCCTATATAGAGGCATTATACATCCATAATCCCATATGTGGCCCTTGTACATCCATAATCCATATGCAGCCATTTTTCATCCATAATTCCATATGTAGCCCTTTTATATCCATTATCCCATTTGCAGGCATTATACATCCAAATCCCATATGTAGCCCTACATCTATAATCCTATATGCAGCCATTATAACATCATAAACACATAGCAGCCATTATACATCCATAATCATATGTAGCCCTTGTACATCCATAATCCTATATGCAGCCATTATACATTCATAAACCATATGCAGCCATTTACATCCATAATACCATAGTAGCCCTTGTACATCCATAACCCAATGCAGGCATTATACATCCATATCCATAGTAGCCCTTGTACATCCATAATCCCATATGCAGCATTGTACATCCATAATCCCATATGTGCCCTTGTACATCCATAATCCCATATGTAGCCATTGACATCCATAATCCCAATGCAGCCATGGTACATCCATAATACCATATGTAGCCTTTGTACATCATAATCCAATATGCAGCTATAATACATCCATAATCCCACATGCAGCCATTATACATCCATAATCCCACATGCAGCCAGTATACATCCATAATCCCATATGTAGCCCTTGTACATCCATAATCCATATGCAGGCATTATACATCCATAATTCCACATGTAGCCCTTGTACATCCATAATCCCATGTGCAGCCATTTTACATGATATCCCATTAGCCCTGTAATCCATATCCATATGTAGCATTGTAATCCATAATCCATAGTAGCCATTGTACATCCATAATCCCATATGTAGCCCTGCACATTTATAATCCTATAAGCAGCCATTATACATCCATAATCCCAATGCAGCCATTATACATCCTTAATCCCATATGCAGCCATCATACATCCATAATCCCATAGTAGCCCTTTTATATCCATAATCCCATGTGCAGACATATACAACCAGAATCTCATATGTAGCCATGTACATCCATAATCACACATGCAGCCATTATACATCCATAATCCCATATGTAGCCCTTTATATCCATAATCCCATATACAGGCATTATACATCCATAATCCCATATGTAACCTGTACATCCATAATCCACATGCAGCCATATACATCCATAACCACTGCAGCCATTATACATCCATATTCCCATATGCAGTCATTATACATCCATAATCCCATATGAGCCAGTCAGATACATCCATAATCCCATATGTACCCTTGTACACCCATAATCCAATATGCAGGAATTCCCCATCATAATCCCATATGAAGCATTTTTTTCCATAATCATTTTTACAAATTTACATCTTTAATCACATCATAATTCTATGTGTTGTCATTCCCACCAAATATTCCCCTAAATAACCCCTCAGTTTCAGCTATTCTTTAGAACCCATTTTCATCCATAAACCCTCCCTTCCCCCTTGTCCCCCCTAAAGGTTTCCTCTGAAACCCCTTCTTTCACACAGAACCCCCCCACAGACCCCACTTTGAACCATTTCATTTACAATCCATTAGTCAAACATAACCCCCCCTCCGCTCTAAAGATTTCTCGCCAACTACTTCCACACACAACACAACCCCCAACCTCTCCACCCCCCTTCCCTTGGCCCCCCTTTCCTATGTACTCAAAGATCACCTTTTACAAGAACTTGGCTTTTACCAATAAATACAGGGAGGCGGTGCGCTTATGCAAGGAAGCGGCGTGGGAGCGGACCAGGAGGCGTCGCTATGGAAACGCGAAGCTTTCTTGTGATTGGCTGCTGGCGCCACGCCTCGCGCGCCTCCAGAGGGACGCTCGAGATCTGCGACGCAGATCTCTTGCAGTGCGCATGCGTCCCCGTTCTGCTCGGTTGTAACTTCAAAGGGGAGGACAATGAACTTGGGGGCGTGCCAGGGAGAAAAACAATTTTAACTACTCGGCTGCCAGAGAGCCTAGAAGGGAAGGAAATAAGGCTCTGAAAGAGCTTTATTTATCCAGACTTATGAATGTAAGTTACATTTTTTAGTTTACTGACCCTTTAAAATGTAATTTAACAATACATTATTGAAAATGGGAAAAATTACAGGGTTAATAGTGACATATTGAGATTTTTTATTGTTAACATTTTTATAGATTTTGACCTATAACATAGTGTACAAAGGAGCTAACCGAATAAAAGTTTTTCATGCTACAAATTTGCAGTAAGCTATCAGATGTTAACTTTTTACTGGCTTATATAGATAACATCTGATTGGTTCTACTAACATGGGACAATGTTTGCACTTTATTTGTATCAGCCGCATTAAGAAACTGTCCTTTGGAAGAAAGAGCTAAAGGTATGAATGCTCTACCCAGAGCATTGTAATTTATTTTATTTTCAGTAACGTTGTAAATATTTTATATTCATTCATCTTGACCTGTCATCTGACAGATTGTTAAACTGGCCATACACTGCCTTAACATTTTATCGATTAGACGTTTCATGCAACATAAATATTGCATCGATGTAATGATGAAGTAGCAGCAGGTTTTGTCAGCAGCTGTTCCTGCAAATTTTCCTGCCATATCATGTTTGCAATTATTATTACCATTGATATTGTGGTATGATAATGATCATGAGTTGGGAGGTAAGTTTGTAGTGTATAGCCAGTTTACAGTAGAATGGCAGACAATAAGAGTTTATGATAAATGACAGTGCAGGACTGGTTTTGGGCATTTCGGTGCTCTTAGCAAGTCTCCCCTGGTGGAGTTTAAGTTAGAAATAGGACACCATGGAAGACTTTCCAAGGGCTCCAAAATGGATAGAACTTGCCCTGTTCATGTGTAACTACAAAGAATCAGAAAAGACTCAGCCAAGGTGTTTATACTGTATAAAAACACGAGGCAATAGTGAACAACTTCAGTAACTAGTGCTATGGTTGATAATAATTCCTGTTTAAAAAGAAAAGTAGTTGGCCTAGGTTGCTTATGCTAGAAAGTTTCAATATTAACATAAGTGGTTCTGTCTAAATATCCAGAAATATGGGGAAGATCAGCAAATACATCTACCTTCATAAGATTTACCCAGAACTCCTGTGGCTCCCCAAAGGACATTTATTTTCCCATAGAACTCCCAATAATGATTTCTGATCCACTATATTTCACTGTATTTCTGTAGAAATTAATGCAAAACACAAACACATGACAAAATACCATGTATTTTTTTATTGTGCATTTGCATTTATGTGTTTCTAGTAAAGACATACATGTCTTAGTACAAGAGCACACCATTTACCTCTCGGTGGCCTCCCCTGCCTGTGTTTTTAAGAGCCCATTACTGGTGCTATCCCTTAACATTGGAATGTTCTACTTGCAGTTATTGTTATAAGTACCAAGACCACCATTGTTTATATGTTTGTAATCCATTATTCTGTGATGACTGTAAAATAAACTGGAAAAAACCCATTAAAAGTTACCAACCTTTGAATATTAATTTTGAGATTAGGGCATGTTCTCCCTTAAAACAAAAAAAAAATGGTAAACTGGTGACTTGTCAGTTATCTGCCTTCAACCCTAACTGCAATTTTAACAGTTTATAACCTGCATTTGTAAACAGATATTTAATTACAAGTTATTTTCCATTCAGGGAATGGTATCTGTCTTCTCTTGCCTGCTCAATGAGCTTTTTATAAGCTGAGCATGTGCAGAGGGGCAGTAGGGAAATCAACATTGAATCATTGTTTGTGATTTCAGCAGTCACAGCCTGATTAACTGCCTGGAGAGAGGAGCCAGCTTACTTGACAATAGGCAATAAAGACTATAATTGTCAATTCAATTGTCAATTGTTAAATCAGAGTCACATATTATCTGTTGTATTCAGTTAGATCAACAGGACTTAAAGTAAGTTCTTGAAGACGTTTCAATTGTCATCCGACTGGCTTTCTCAATTTAGAATGACTTGTACAAGAATCTGTTAGCATTAAGTACCCTGGAAAGTCCCAGTTAGCATATCACAGGCAGGTGTTAAGGACCTTCTGAATGCATTGAGGCTAAGAGGTGTTATCGAAACTGAAAAGGGTAAGTTGTCAAAACAGCATTGTACATGACAGACAGGTCTTAACACCTGGCTGTGATATTCTAATTGGGACTTTCCAGGGTACTTAATTGCCAACAGATCTTGTAAAAGTCATTCTGAATTGAGAAAGCCAGTCGGATGACTAGCGAAACTCTTCTAAAACTAAACTTTAGGACCAGTTGATCTAACTAAATACAACAGATAATAATGTGACACAATTGATGGTACAATTGTGAAAGAATTGACAATAATAGTCCTTATTGGCTCTGTTCTGTCAGAGTAAATTATAAGTATACTTAACAGCCTTCGTTCCCTCAAAACTTCTATCCAAATGTCTCATAGAACATGAGACAGTAATATACAGGGAACTGTGGTCTGAACACCATTCATAGAGATTGGTCATAAAGATCATAAAGATTGGGTAGTCTAATGGTCAGTACCCTGTGTGCTTTAATTATCTCAAAGGATGCTTCATTGAGTAAACAAATGGCTGTTAAAGCTGGATCACGTTTAAATCCAAAAACAGGAAATTATCTCACCAACATAATACATTAAATACCAACATGTTTCCATTATCAACCTTTTAAAAACCACACAATTAAACACATTACAGTAAAAGCTAGAGAGAGCAGATTGGGTTGATGCACTTATTTCGTATACTGTATAAAATATAAATTCCCTATGGAGAAGGACCGGGAGTAAACCATGTATTCAAGATTGGGATAGTTTCCAGCACCTAAATTTTAAATCATTCTCATTTGTCTAGATTCCATGAAATGTACAGAATGGGCAGATAAACAGCAGCGAGACTCCTGGAGTTCGGCCCCCTTTCTAGCCGGGCCACTGACAAATCCCCTTCCCTTCCAGCGCTTCAGGTACTGTAGGTTCCGCTCTTTAGGCAGTCACATGCAGAAATTCCCTAGAGCTAGCACTGGGCAGAGGTCCCTGTCATAAAAGGTACCAAGCCACAATCATTACGGACCACAGACAAAATTAGAAGCCTAGTGCTCATCCAATTAATTTGCTTACATTTTGCTTTAGCATTGTAATGCGACTTAAAAAGCCTGCCCTTCTCTCTGGATAAATTAAAGCAAATACAGGGATATTCAATAAATGTTCTTATCGATAAAAATGGTGCTAATTTTGCCCCAACCAATCAGATGTATCTTTCCAAATGTTAAATAAGATCTGATTGGTTGTGGCAAAATTGGCACCATTTTAACGATAAGAATTTTTATTGAATCCCTGTATGTTCAATAACTTTGCCAAATTATTTTAAGCCCAGCAAAACACTTCACGGTTTGTTTTATCGCTGGGTCCTAACTTTTAACTTTCTTTACTTTTTCCCTCTTAGGAGGCGTAATTCTCAAACTTTGTCTTTATATCAGTACCTGCTTTCTGAGATGGAAGTCCTGCTGCTCTTTCGCTTGCTTTCTGGGACTGGCTTCCAGCTTTCAGTACATTAAACACATGACCCACTGTGGGTGGAGTACACATTTCCCAGAGTCTAGACAAACCCTAATTCAACAAACAATATATATATAGAAATGACATAGAACCTCCCTCTAACTTTCGGATCAGATTTCTTTATATCTATTATCTGAGAGAGGTGGTTGATGGCTCATCATTTAAAATCAACTTCATAAACTGACACGCAGTGATTGGTAATCCTGCTTAGGAAAAGGTGATGTAAAGTGTTAGTCAGTCAAAATGTTTACACGGTAACCCTTTTGAAATAAAAAAAAATAACAAAAGTGGTATAGAGGCGATACAATTATTGGTAACTAAGATAATCATAGTAAGCATAATCCTGCTAGCAACTGTTTCAGGATATAGCGTACCTAAGCCTTAAGGATTTGTTTTAGTAGGTTCGAATTGTGTGATCTTGACAGGTATGGCTACCATACATTTTATAGAAGAAGGACGGTCCTGAAAGGTATTTTGCTATAGTGTTCTGAGCTTTTCTGGCTTCCAACAGCTTAGTACATATAGCACCAAGATCACATCCTTGATGCTGCAAGGTTATCACTGCTCTTGAATTGCAGCCAGCAGTTCCAACTGTTGTTATAAGCTAACAAGATTTAAGCAATAAGGACGCTTTGAGCCAATGTGTTAGAGACTGTTAGAAAGATGTACCAGATGAATCACTCCCCTTCCTCCTGAAACGCTTTTAACCATATGTTAAAACACCATGTTAGAAAGACTTACTGCCTGACAACTGCCATGACTGGCTTTGATTGAAGGACAAAGTTTTAGTAACCACCCACCAATAGCTTGTCAAATTCATTTTATTTTGACGGTTAGCTAAACGAGGGCTCCAAACCCTTAAAGCTAGATACATTGGGAGGATTCCAAGCAAGAACACATTTTAAGGTATGAGGCCCAAACAAAGCTTCTGGCTACCTCACACTGAAATATCATCCCTGAAGATAGGCTGCAACTATCTCAATATACATTTTTTTGGCCTCAAGAGCCAAGAGTATTTAATCAAAGACTTAATTTTAGTAATTGTCCTTGGCAACTCAATAGCCCTAATATCTATAACTATTCCTAAGAATTGCAACTGTGATAATGACAGGAACGCCTTCTTGTGGGCTAGCCTATAGGTATGCCAAAATTTTCTGCAATGACAAGAAACTTTTCTGTGCTTTTGTGCAAAAGGTACTGACAACTGCTGTGCCCATGAAAAAAAAATTAATTAATAATGTAATGGAATGTAATGGAAGTTTAGATCCTGAGACTCTTTTACCATCCATTCTAAGAAGGAAGAAAAAACTCAAAGTAAGAACACTATAGCCCATGAAATCCCATAAAAAGAAAACCTAGTAAATTATGACAAAGTGAGTGGATAGGCAGTGATGGTAATGTCACACTTTGCCAACTCTGTGTCTCCCACAAAGTTCCAACAATTCTAGGGCCCTATCGAACGATGCACATTGTACTGTAATAACTCTGGATCAATGCTGTCATTGTTGATACACAAACAGTGTACGATACACTATAAGAAGTAATGTAGGGTAGCATAAATCGATAGAGCTGATGCTGTGTACAAGCTTTATTCAACAAACACGTGTGCAACATGTTTCGGACCCACTGGTCCTTTCTCAAGCACACTGATGATATAGCTAGTTCCTTTTTATAGGGAACAGAAAGTGACATACCCCAACCAAACTCCCCCCATCTCAGGACAAATCAAAGTCTCTCAAGGTGGTACAACATGATGTGTACACTACACCAAACACAATTACAAGTAGGTAAATAAAAAGGGTAAGTGCACAATTACAGTGTGATAAAAAAATATCCATTTTAGTGTTCCTCCGCTCCATTTGGTGATTGTCAAACAAAGTCCAGAAAAAGTCTTACATTTCTAATTGACAGGTACCTGTTAAAAAAATTCTGTGTATCCATTTTTCTTAACATCTTAATTATATCTAGAAGTGGTATAACTCTGTTGCTTTTATGTTACATTTAAGTACACTTTTAGAAAAAAGTTAGTTTGTTACAATTTAACACATATACTCCTTACATGTTTACAGTAAATCTACAGTAACTATACTTACTATTCTGAAGTATTCGGACTATAGGAAGGTATTTCTTATTATAACTGTAGAGAGAAGACAATCGGTTTAAATTCAATTAATTTTTTAATAATATTGAGCCCTTAAACCCTAAAAAGTAATAAGGGAATTACATTAAACTGGAAGTAAGGGGGGAGCAGTGGTGGTCATGAACACAGAAATGTATGTAAAGAAGTATACAGACAATTATCAATACCCGAACATTGTCAACAACTTGAACATGACCCGGTCTTGACTAAAGAAAATCATAGTCTTATGATACTGGAAGCATTCTCTAACGGTATATTACCCAAGAACACCGGTGATATATATCCACCGGGCCGCCCAATCGTGTCGGGATAGGTTTATAACAGAACCACTTGCTAAATTCATAGACAGACACTTACAGCCATTAGTAAGTAATGGTGCCTTAAAGACACCATACTTTGTTAAATCAACTGAAAGATCTGACACTACCCCAGGCTGAACTGCACTCATACAGCATTGATATAGAAAGCTTCTAACCTTCTATACCCCCAGCAAAGGGTATAATCTAAAAAAAAAAAATTCTCTTTGGTAATGACTATTACCTACAAATGCAAGGGACCTTCATGGGTGCGGGCCATGGCACCCTCCTTTGCCAGCATCTTTGTGAATAGGTTAGAGAGCTGTTCTTACATCTAAATACAAAGAAAATATTTTAAAGTATCGGCGGTATGTTGATGATATTTTCATTATATGGAAAGGCAGCACAGAGGAATTGGAGAATATGGTACGAGAGGCAAACTCAAACATAAAATTTACATGGGAAATATCAGTGACCACTTGTACTACCAGATGTGGACATATCGATAAGGGGTAATAAATTACATACTAAACTCTATCAAAAACCAACTGATAGAAATAAAATACTTCTCCCCTGTAGCTCGACTACCCAGGAATTATCGCACTATACCCAAAGGCAATAAATGTGGGCACAAAAAGGGTCTGCTCTACAGAAGAGGCATATATAGAAAGAAAGATAGACACCTTAAGCTGGGTACACACAGTAACGATAAAGCCCCGATACCTTCGGATCCGACGGTATCGGGGCTTTATCGTTATGTGGTACGCTCGTTTCCCGAATGAGCACGCAGCCGTACACTTGTGGGAAAGGCCGAAAATTTCCATGGCCGCGCTAGACTCCCATAGAGGAGTCTAGCGTGGCCGATGGAAACACACAGTCCCGAGCATTCACCTTATGAAGTTCAGGGAGAACGCTCGGGACTGTGTGTATGCAGATCTTTGAAAGATGGCAGACAGGATCTGCAGATCTTTGTCTGTCATTTTCAGAAATCTGTACTGTGTGTACCTAGCTTTACTCTGGGCGTTCCTACAACACCTTAGCCACTATGGAATCACACCCTTAACACCTGGCGTGATATGCTAATTGGGATTTTCCAGGGTACATAATTGCCACAGATTCTTGTACAAGTCATTCTGAATTGAGAAAGCCAGTCGGATGACTAGCAAAAAAGTCTTCAAGAACTTAACTCAAGTCCAGTTGATCTAATTGAATACAACAGATGTAACAAACTAAATTATTTCTAAAAGTGTACTTAAATGTAACCAAAAAAATCAACAGAGTTATACCACTTCTAGCATAATTAAGATGTTTAAGAAAAATGGATACACAGATTTTTTTTAAAGAATTAGGAACATAAGACTTATTAGGACTTTGTTTGGACAATTACATCACCGCATGGAGGAACACTGAAATGGACTTTTTATGTACTTTTTTTTTTATCACTTGATGTTGTACACTGTAATTGTGCACTTACGCCTTTTTATGTACCTATTGTAATTGTGTTAGGTGTAGGTACACATCATGTTGTACCACTTGAGAGACTTTTGATTTGCACCTGAGATGGGGGAGGAGTTTGGTTGAGGGTATGTCACGTCCTGTTCCTTATAAAAGGAAAACAGCTAGTACCACTCAGTGTGCTTGAGAAAGGACCAGTGGGTCCAAAACATGTTTCACATGTGTTTTGTAGAATAAAGTTTGTACACAGCATCAGCCCTGTGTGATTTTAGCTACATACATTACTTCTTATACTGATGATGTATCCAGGAAAGTGGCGACTGGAGTGTGTGGCCTATGAATATTTCCTGCTATGGCACCAAGGACCCCTAACTGCAAAATGTAACGATAAACTGGGGGGTTCCACAATTGGACCAGCTATCCTGCCTTCAACCATATCTCTCTGAATCTTTCCCCATGCTAAGGGTTGTCTATCACAGATTTTAAATATCAACAACCAGCGAGTAGTCAGACGGACACTAGCGTTTGACTGGATCCAAAAAATCCTTGCACAAATCCAGTCTCTATGTGTTTCACCTACCTGCTCCACGTTCCTCGTGGTGTCTTCGCCCGAGTGTGTCATCCCTTTCAGGCTTTGTCCTTCCTTGTGGCTTCATCAGCCTTCACCAGTGAACTCAGAGTTCAAGATCGCTGGCGACACGTGGCAATCTCTGGACTTTTTGGTTGATATTAGCTAGTATTTTTTACCTTGATTCAGTGCGCCTGTCTGAGATGAAATCCCGAAGATCTGAAAATCCGAAAACAGAACGTACTTTCGGGACTCTGGGTGCATTATAGTGATTATGGAACATTCAAGGCATATTTTTATAATGCTCGAAAAAGCCTGATGTTCGATAATCTTTGAAAACAACAATCGGTGACTACTTTCCAGTTTCCAATCATATTTTGAGGATTATTGAACGTTCAAGGATATTTGGGGGATTATCAAAGAATAGCCTCAATTATTCAATATACATCAAAAATGTGGTTCGGGCAGAACATTTGGATTTGTGAACGAGGGGTTACATGTTGGATCTTGACCTTTTGCATTCCGCTAATTAATATCTACTCTTGCCACTCTGTACCATTGTTCCACTTTTGACTACACCTTCAGCTACTCCAGTCTGTACTATGCTATTTGGACACTTGTTGTCCTCTCTCCTATCCATTCAGTTCCAGCTTTCTGTTATCCAGAACTCTTGAGGATTCCTGGCCTCAGTTCAGATACCTTGCACTCTAAGTCAAGGGGGCAAACGATCCTGGTGAGGAGATCAGGGTATTCGGACTGATCAGGGTATTCGGACTGAAGGAATATTCGAAATCCAGGTGTTACACTATTATCTTATTTGATTTGCAATGGAATGCCCTTAAAAAGAGCAGTAAGCTTTGTAGTCTCACATGGCATTGTCAGATTTTGGCTGATTGGGCTTAGCGCCTGACTTACCTTGGGCAATGAAAAATCTCTAATGTATTGGATGGAGGGATGCTGACCATGCGAATGGACCGCTTGTGTCAAAAAAACACTAGCCCAGACATTGCAGGCCCCTTCGTTATTGCAAGAGTTACTTGAGGTGAGTGGGATTGGTTTTCTGGGGTATTGTCCGAGAGTGATTGTTATGTCTGATCACAATCAGCATATTGATGATGAAGTTAAAGCCACTGTATCGCTACAAACATACCACACCTTTAGAAATAGGGCCCTAAGACCCTTGAAGGATCAGCCCTGTAAATAATTAAAGGAAACCTTTATGCACAGAACCCATCTGTATCTCTAATTATTACCAGTTATGTCTTGTACTGTGGACTTTATTGATTTACTTGCCATATATCAATATAGTCAGTTAATACTAACTGACTATAATTTTTCTCTGCATTACTTGCCTGCCCGAGATCCGTGATGTACTAAATGCTGTGAGATTTGGTACACGTGGCATTGCAGGCCCTGCAAAACCTATGCTAATAGTGCCAATGTCAATAGTACTTTGGGGTACCGTGGGTTTTACACTTATTTTAACTATGACTCATTTTTTTGTATCTCCTTGTAAAACTCTAGCATGCTCACAGCGTGATTTTAAGCCAGCTAGTAGCGCAAACACAATATTAAAGTGCGAGCCACGGATGGGTGGGTGTCTTTTTACGTACCCATGCACCGGAGTTAGGTCCGTTTTCGAACTTTTGAACTTGAAGTTTAAAAGTTCGAAAACGGACCCATAAAAGTCAATGGGGAGCTAATAGTTTGAAAAAGTTTGGATGATTTACAGATAAACTAAACTAACAATGGTAAGAGTAAATGGCTGTGGCACCGGGGATATGTTCTGGAGAACATGACACTATCACCAAAACTTCTTTAAACACACGACTTCATAATCAGGTAATTGTCGGGTTTGCGCAAGCTACATTCGCGGGTACGGAATGATACTTTTGAGGGTTACCGAAAAGAACGATACATTCGAGGGTTACCAAAAGTAGAAGGCTACATTCAAGGGTTAGCAAACAATACATTCTAGGGTTAGTGAAAACGAACCATCCATTCAGGGGGTACGAAAATGAACAATATATAAGAGGGTTAGCGAAAGCAAACATTACATTGAGGGCTACCGAAAGATACATTCTAGGGTTAGCAAAAACGAACCATACATTAAGGGTTACCAAAAACGAACAAAAACATTGAGGGTTACCAAAAACGAACAATACATTTGAGTGTTAGCGAACAATACATTGTAGGGTTAACAACGGCCATTATTTGATAATTATCAAATTTCGATGATGTTGAAAATACAGCGCGAAAGTCAGAGAAATCCGGGTTCGGCCTAGTCGAGAAGTCCGAGTCCGTTTGGACTTGTTAATTTCGACTCAAACTCAAGTTTAGCCATCTCTATCCAGCACTAATATGGAATTAAAATCACGCTAACCAGTGAACTGGTTAGCGTGACTTTAACTCCATATAATTGCCCAGCGGCTGGGTAAATCACCCTGTAGATCACTTACACTCTGGGCAGCTGACAAAAGGAAAAAAATATATTCACTAAATAGCTGTTGTATTCTGTATTCTGTTATATTCACTAAACTTTGGTCAAAGGACTTTAAAAGAAGATTTTTGTACTCTTTAAAACTGATGGACGATTGTAGTAATACTAAACTACAATCATTTGGCGCTCAATTACTTGGCTTATACTTTTAAAGTACTATTTGTAATTTTCATGATATGTCTGACACTCAATAAATGTCTAAGTACTTTATTTCTTATATTGTATCTTTGTTACTGGTAAAAAGTTCCTGAAATTCATTGCTTGAAGGTTTTATTTTTACTTCTCTCAAATTTTTCACTCATCTGAATTATTTAAAATAAATCTTTTTATAATTGTAAAATGTTTCTAATTTCAATAAATTTATCTTAAATGGTGTTGTACATTCCTGATTCTGATAAAGAATAAATAAGTGAATTTAAATAAACATGTGGTATGGTAGGAAACCGTCCAAAATATCCATGTAATATTCTGTGATTGATTCTAACCTGTACTTTTTCATGTAGGACAGCTTCATATGTGAACTCAAATGTTGCCAATGCAGTATGTTGTATTATCTCTCAAACCATCTTCAAAATGAAATATTTTTGCCACTTATTTAATTTAAATAAAAGTAACCAGAATGTACGTAATTGAAAGGAATAGAAAAATTAGTTCAAAAGCACAATTCAAAATATTTTCTTTCTAGATGGTGATTGGTGAGCTGCCAAACAAGTTTCAAATAATCGTTGTGTCCATCTTCACTGGTTAAGCGTGTTTTTATCTTTCATTATCTTTCATTTGCAAGTGTTTCATTTTAAGCAACTCAAGCCGACTATGCAGGACTCGAAAATTGTTTTCTGCAGATGACAGCACATACTGGAGAAAACATATCAAACCTACAAAAAGTTTCCTAACTGAGAGGCTTATGGTTCGTACACACGTGCGCTCGGGGTCCCGACCCGCGACACACGATGTGTAGGAACGAACGTTTCTGCCGATAATCGGCCCGTGTGTAGGTACTTTATCGGGCCGAAACGAGTTCCGCTGGTCGGTCAGTCAACGATCCCTGACCGAACGTCCAATTCGGGCGATAAAAGGCCTACACACAGGCGAAACGGTCATTCTACACATCATGCTTCGAGGTCGGTATCCGCGATCAACAATGTGTTCAAACCTTTAATCCTCTCTCATCTTTTCACACGAAATGGTGCACTTCCTGTATTAAATGGCATGAACAAAGGTGGACTGGCCCTGCACTCATACTAGCCCAACAACTTTCCTTCCTTAGTTATAGACACCCACAGGTCTCCTTGTACTTCCTTTTTATTTGGCAACATTAAAAAAGATTTGCCGGCAAGAATGTATAAAATGGGAATAGAAGAATTGTGAGAAGAAAATTAATAAAAATACCCACAGCCAAGAGTACAATATGGAATGAGCAAAGAAACATTTGTAAAAATGATTAAGGAAATGGTTTAGAGAACAAAGTAAAAAAAAAAGACAGGAGAAATTTTTTGTTGCCTGTCTTACACCTTTAGATGAAAGAAACATGTATATTTTTAAATTTCAACAAATAAAGCCAAAATTCTGGATTTTCATACATTTGTCACGTTGCTTGAAGTTTTTAAAGGTGCTCTAAAAATTAATTTAAATTGTTATTTAGTTCATATAAAAAAGTAATGATTTTATCTTTAAATAAAGATGGCCCCTTAATCAAACATTGGTTTGCATTCATTATCTACCTAATATGGTATGATCATTTACAGAACTTTTAGTGAAAATAAAGATAATATTTTTAGCTCAAAAAGATAAACAGAAAAATATGGATACTGACAATGCATATTGGACAAAACAGTCATAAAACAATTAAATTGTGGTGGAACAAAACAAATAAATGACACATGAACCTGAAATGTAGCAAGATAATTATATACAACCACCAAGACAAACTTTATTGATGACCAGATTTTTTTCTTAACGAGCTGTACATTAACATACAATTGTGAAAACACATGGAGATATCCTAAAACAAAAAAGTAATAAAAATATAGTAATTGTATTTTATTACTTACCTTCCTTAATCATGCCCCTGAAGAAATTACCAGACCTGGCACTTTACCACCTGGGATCCGCCCTCTACTGCTGTTGCAAGCTCGTTTCGAGCCCCAAGCAGCAGCAGTTAAGTGCTCCTGGTCATGGCTATCAGGTAATGGGCATGACGGCAACGGCATGCTGCGACTAGGAAAGAAATTTCACCTTGCTTCAGAGCGGCACCCCTGAAGATTCTCTTAAGCTATCTGTGTTGGTTTACAGAGACTGAAAAAGTTAACTATGGATACTAATAGACAATCAGGGTTACTCAATAAAAGTTTTTAAATGGTGTAATTTGCCCATCATTCAGATGTTAGCTTTCAAAATTTGGTGTGTGAAAAATTAGCACCATTTTAAACAATAAGAACTTTTATTAAACTCCCTGAATGTTTAACTATATACAGCCCACCTTTTGAGAAACATCTGATTTAGCTATAATTATATATGGGAAGTAGTCTTTTTTTTTTATTGATATACTGAGTTGTTATGTGTTTAATTTACTATGGGGTATCACACATTGTGAGCCAGTCAGATCTAAATGGAGGGTGAACGCTCTGAACCATCAATAGATGACTCAAGGACTTCAGGGTAACCCAATGTCCTATGAATTATCTTACTGCATCCCCTGAACCAGGAGGTACTTTTTATTATTTATATGATGTGCATTCCATTTCTTAGGCTTATAATGATAGACAAATGTTCACCAGCAAAAAAATCCCAATGATTTACAGTTGTGTGAACGAGCAACTGACTGGAATATGACCATAGTACTAATTGTACAAAAAATGCCTTCCCTGATGCTAGGGATTGGGCAGTTTTTTCTTATGAAACTAGCTGAATACCACAGACATATCATGACCTGGATGAATGAAAACCTTCACAGGCAATTCTACTGCAATTCTCATTACTAAAAATCAAACTTAATGTTGAAGTATAAAAATAACCAGTAAGTCATGTTTATTTGTCTGCTTCCTGTGTCCAGGATCTTTAGAACCTCAGTCATTACGCATAGTCAGCATTCCAAATGCAGTAATATTGGGATAATTTGGCAGTCTGTTTCTGGCTATAAATCATATTAATGTCTTGAAAAGAGATGCTATTGGATTTTAACAATGAAACCTTGCACATCATTCTAAAGTAGAGCTTAAAAAGAGTAAAGTTATCCGATCGGTTTAACGATCGTAAATTTACGAACCGACGTTAAAGGGCGGATCTAAAAAACGATACCACGGCTTACAAATATGGCCATAGTGTCTTGTTCCTCTGGCCATGTATAATAGTTAGTATGTATGGGTAGGTGACAAGTTTTTATTGGCACAATAGCATTGGTTCTCTTATTGTCTTTGTTATCAATTCACCTGTCCCCACACTAGTAAGACCTAACTTTTGATATTCATTTATCACAGATAATTTGTATTTTTGTTTATATGACACCAGGATTGCTTGTGGATACCTCAAAAAGTGCCATATAGTGTGGGTAGTGGGGGATAAAAAGGGATTGTAGTGAAGGTCTGTCATTGGATAGATCATTAAACGAGGATAACTTGAAACTACACCCCAGCAGCAGTACAGTGATGGCGGAGCCGGTGTCCACCAATCTGTTTTGGATTAGAGGCAATGTTAGGTTGGTACATGGCCACAGTTTTATTAGGATCGTTATTCTATAGGATCACTATGTTCCAACTTATGCACCTAAACTAGTAGCAAACTTTTCTTTGCCAAACATATGGCTATGTAGCAGGCAAGAACAAAAAGAAAAAAGATGATCAATGCACATTCCTGGGCCCCATATATCATAATATCTATGCTAGTGCAAACAGTAAAAACATGGGGGTTTTAGCTACAATTTATGAATAAAAGTGAAAAGCCTTCCAACCACGTCAAGGTAACCCCAGTATGGAAGGTCCTATCAATTTACCTTGGATCATTTATCTGGGCTGACACTTCCTGCTTGGTTGAGAGGGGCCAAAAGGAGCAAAAAGCCCTTCACTGAGCATAAAAATGAGAAAGGAGAAACACCTTCTTATAACAGAACGCATCTGCAGTTCATGCTTTATGAATAGCATTGCCCACAAAATCTAAGAAACAGAAAGAATTTCTACTCCCATGTTTCCCAGAGTATGGGGCGGAGATATGCAAATACTCTTTTATGTCCCTTAGCTTATGCATGGTCCGAAATGTGGGCTAATAACATTCAAGATAGCAATATAAAGAGCCAATCATCTGCCTTGCAGAAAACGTGTTCGATCTTGTTAAATCTCGTCAGTGCCAAGATACAGATTCATGGCTCTATGGGTGTAGGACTTGGGCGTATAGTAGAAAAGGCAGCTAGGGAAGCTTAGGAAGAGAGGTAAAGTATTTCTTACTCCATGTTCCCCAGAGTAAAGGGTGGAGATATGCAAAATACTTTATGTCCCTTAGCTTTGCATGTGTTCAAAACCGCTGGCTAATAACATGCAATATATCTTACATATAGAGCCAATTATCTGACCTGCAGACATGACGTGTTTTGATCTGTTAGATCTGATCAGCGCAAGATACAGATTCATGGCTCTATGGTGTAGAACTTGGGCATACAGTTGAAAGGCAGCCTAGAAGCTTAGGGAGAGAGGGGCCAAAGGAGCAAAAAGCCCTTCACTGAGCATAAAAATGAGAGAAACACCTTCTTATAACAGAACGCATCTTGCAGTCTCATGCTATATGAATAGCATTGCCCACAAAATATAAGAAACAGAAATTAATTTTTACTGCTTTTTGCTCCTTTTGGCCTCTCTCCCTAAGCTTTCTAGCTGCCTTGCTACTGTACGCCAATCCTACTCTACACCATAAAGCCATGAATCTGTATCTTGCACAGATCTGTATCTGCACTGTATCTTGCACGTATCGCCCGTCTCTGTCAGGAGGAAGCAAAATAAATTTAAATGATCAAATAATGATTGAATAAGAGTAATTAATGTATTTTATTAACAGAAGATGGGTAAAGAGGTGTTTGGATATTACTACTTTGTATACATTTCTTGGTATATGTAAGACTGGTATACTCGTACTCAATGTTATTGAAGTATGCGAAATACGTACAAAGCATAATGAATTTAAAAAAATGTGGGTTTTACTCACAATATGGATTGAGGGAACACAATGCATTTGCATGTTTAGCTATTTCAATTTTAGTGACATCTGTTTTATAGAAACGCTGGTACCTTAGAAAGTCAAAATAGCATGATTCATTCTCTGGGAAGAATAGGACGTGCTCTGTGAGAAAAATTACGTCATTTTATTCTTAATAACTGAATAACTGTTGTCCACATCAATGGGCCCGCTTGAAAGCCATTATACATCCATAATCCCATATGTAGCCCTTGTACATCCATAATCCTATATGCAGCCATTATACATATTATCTATTATCATCTTTCATCTATCTATCTATCTATTCATCTATCGTATATCTATCTATCATCTTTAGCTATCTATTACTATCTCTATCTATTCATGCATATACTACTATCTTATATTCGACTTCTATATCTATCATCTATCTATCTATCTATCTATCTATCAATATAGTGCTATGTCTATATCTATCATCTATATTCACTGTACCTATCATCTGCATATTATCTATATATTATCATCTATTCATCATCCATCTATCCATCTTATCTATCTCATCTATCTATCTATCATCTGTCTATTATCTATCTAACTATATATCTATCAATATATCTATCATCTCTATTATCATGCTACTATCTATCTATCATCCATCTATCTACTTTCTATCTATCTATCATTCTAACGTTTTATCATCTCATCTGGTCTATTATCTAGTTCTATCATCTTTCATCTAGTTCTATCTATCTATCTATTCTATCATCTGTCTATTTACTATACAATCATCTATCTATCTATCTAGTCTATCTTATATATCTATTATCTAACGTCTGGTCTATTATCATCTATCATCGATCTATCTATCTATCTATCACCTATCAATCTGTCTATTATCTATCATCTATCGATCTATCTACCTACCCTAGTATGCATATACGCTATTTTCTAGATCTATAATCTATCTATCTATCTATCCATCTATCATCTATCTATCATCTATCTCTATCTATATATCTATCTATCAATATATACTATCATCTTCTATCTATCTGACTACCATCTAATCTATCATCATTCTTACTTCGTATCTTCATCTATCATGTCTATCTATCTAGTCTATCTATCTATCTATCGTCGTAATTTTCATCATCTTTATATCTACTCATCTATCTGTCTATCATCTATCTGTCTATCTCTATCTCTCATTCTATCTACATCTGTCTATTATCTATCTTCGATAATCTATCAGTCTATCTATCATCTATCTATCTTATCTGCTACCTATCTTCTATGTATCCTATATCTATCTTTTTATTCTTCTTATCAGTCATCTTACATCTATCTGTCTACCTATACTATCTATCTATCTATCAATCTATCTGGCTATTATCTATCGTATCTATCATCTCTCATTTGATATCTATCAGCTTCTGTCTATCATCTTATTCTATCTTAAATCCATTCCATCTATCTATCTTATCTATCTATCTAATCTATCTATCTAGTCATCAGCCTATCTATCTATTATCTATCTATGCATCTCGCATTATCTATCATCCATCTCTCTATCTATCTATCTATCATCTATCGTCTATTCATCTATCATAAATCTATCTATCTGTTCATATTATCTATCTATCTCTCTATCTATATCGTATGTTATGTATCGTATCTATCGATCACTGGATCATCATTCATCTATCTATTATCTATCTATCTATCTGCACCTTCTTATCTCGTTACTAATCTATCCTCATTATCTTTATCTATCATCATTCTCATCTTATCTATCATCGATCTATCTAATCTATCTATCTATCTATCTCTGAATCATCTACATGCTATATCTGCTGGCGATCGACTATCACACAATCTACTATCATCACTGAGATCTCTGGTGCAGAGCTTACATCTATTACAGCTAGCTATCGGCTTGCGATTACAATATCATCGCTAATTTTTTTCTATCGTCTAACGATGATTCTATCTCTATCGGCTGATCCATGCAGCGATCTGTATCTACATCTCTCATTTCTCTATCCTCTTCTGTTTCTCATGCAGGGTCATGGTGGCGTGGGATATGTCTCCTTATTCCTTGTCTGAGTCATTTGATCTATCGATCCTCCTGGCTACCGCCGATTCATCTGATGAGGGCATGAGAGCGATAGCGATCTGCTCTAAGCGAGCTGAGAGCGAGCGGGGACTGCATCGATGCTAGTCCGAGCGACTGTCTATCGATCTATCGCTCAGCGACGACACACGAGCTTCTATCATCACTACCGAAGTCGATTGGATGCTGTGGCGAGATGCATGCTGAGCTAGCTATGCATCATGCTATCTGATACGGGAGCTAGGCTGTATCGAGCACGAGAGCAGACGGCGAGCGTCGATGCCTCACGAGCGAAGCAGCGAGGGGCACAGCTATCAGGACCGAGGCTACGAGCTAGCTAGCTGAGCGGATCGATACGGCAGATGGAGCGCGAGCAGCGATCGAGCGAGAGAGGGGCCGAGGCACACGTGCGTAGCGGGTAGGCAGCAGGCATCCCAGGAGCAGTCTATTGGCAGCAGCTATGCAGTGATCGATCGACACAGATGGGGCGAAGCAGCAGGATCGAGGGTGAGAGCTGGGCAATCGAGAGCTAGACGAGTGGAGCGAGTGCGGAGCTAGCAGCTGACCTGCTGCATCTGTATCGAGCGAGCTATCAGCGAGGAGCGAGCGAGCGAGGAGTAGCGAGCGAGAGGGAGAGCGAGGAGGAGCGGGCGAGGAGCGAGCAGCGAGGAGCGAGCGAGCAGAGCCAGCGGCGAGCGAGAGTCGAGCGAGCGAGCGAGCGTCGAGAGAGCGCGCGCGAGCGGGCGCAGGGAGCGAGCGCGCTAGCGAGAAGCTAGCGGGCGAGGAGACGAGCGAGCTGAGCGAGCGAGCAGGGGAGCAGAAGCAGCGTCAGCGAGCGAGCGAGCTGAGGCGAGCAAGGGGGCAGCCCTAGAGGGCGCGGAGCGAGCGAGTCGAGCGAGAGCGGCGAGGCGAGTCGGCTCGACGAGCATGCGTAGCGAGCGGGGAGCGCGAGCGCGAGCGAGGCGAGAGCCGGGACGACTAGCGAGCAGCGAGCGAGGTCGGAGTGGGAGCAGCTGAGGCGAGTCTCGAGAGCGACGAGCACACTGCGATCGAGAGACGATTAGCATCGATCAGCAGCATGCGAATATGCACAGGCGACATGGCTGAAGGTCGTACGCAGATTGCTATGTTTCGAGCAGGAGCGAGCAGCGACGGGCAGCTACGGCCAGCGACCGAGCGAGCGAGCGAGCGAGGCGAGCAGCTAGGAGGCAGGGAGGAGTGAGCGAGCGAGCGAGCGCTAGGGAGCGAGCAGCGATCGGGCGAGCAGCGAGCGGGAGCAAGGAAGCGATGTGTCGACCGAGATCGGCCGTGCGGCAGAGCGAGGCCAGCGAGCGGCGAGCGCTGATCGAGCGACGAGCGTAGCTACGAGCGCAGCACGAGCGACAGCGAGCCAGCGACGGTAGCGTAGCGAGCAGCGACGAGGGGCGAGGAGCGAGCGAGCGAGCGAGTAGGGGCGAGCGAGCAGCGAGAGCGAGCGAGGAGCGGCAGAGCGATGCGAGCAGCGAGCGGCCGAGCGCGAGCGAGCGATCAGCGAGCGAGGAGCAGCGAGGCGAGGCTCAAGGCGAGAGAGCTGGCGAGAGAGACGGCGAGGAGCGACAGCGAGGAGACGAGCGGAGCGAAGCGGGCGAGCGAGCGAGACAGCGAGCAAGCGAGGCAGCGGCTGACGGCGAGGAGCAGCGGCGCTAGCGAGATGGAGCGAGGGAAGCGAGCCGAGCCGCGAGCGAGCTAGAGCGTCGAGCGAAGACTCGATCGAATCGGCAGCGAGCGGCGAGCGCAAGCGGAGGCGAGGATAGCGGGAGGGGGGCGAGCGAGCGAGCGGATGGGGCGAAAGCGGAGGGGGAGGACGGGGAGCGAGACTAGAGCGAGCGAGCGAGCGAGCGAGCGAGCGAGAGCCGTAGCGGCAGCGCGGGGGAGCGAGCGATCGAGCGAGCGTGCGAGCGAGCGAGGAGCGAGCAGCGCGCAGCGAGCGAGCGAGCAGCGAGCGGGCGTAGCAGCGAGCGACCGATCAGCGAGGAGCTGGAGCGTTGCTAGATCCGGCAGCCAGCGAGAGAGCGCGAGGACGAGCTGGCGAGGGCGAGCAGATAGGATCGAGCGAGTATAGCAGCCAGCGGGCAGAGGCGATGTCAGCGGGAGCGAGGCGAGTGGGCGAGCAGCGAGCCGCGAGCGGCAGACGAGCCCCGAGGAGGCGAGCGTATCTGAGTAGCGATCGAGCGATCGCGCTGGCGAGTAGCAGGGAGCTGGGCTAGTGAGCAGCGATCGAGCGATGCAAGGAGCGGGGGGCGAAGCAGCGAGCGTCGAGTCACGAGGCGAGCGACCGAGAACGAGAGCGAGCCAGCGAGTGCCGATCAATCTATCGGCGAGAGCGAGCCAGCTATCGGCAATCACGATCGGAGCATCAGGGGCGATGCGATCTACATGCTGGAGCTATCTATGCGGCTGAAGTGACTATCGATCGATCGAGCTGGAGCTATGCGGTACTCGAGCGGCGGAGCTGGGAGAGCCGATCTGAGCGCTAGCATCACGCCGAGCTACGTCTGATGAGCCGACGAGAGCGATCGAAGATCGGATAGCGCATGGAGCATCTCGATAGCGATCTAGCTGCTGACGGCTACTAATGCTAGCTATCAGCGAGATGCATCGCTGCAGCGGGGGATTACGACTATCATCTATCTATCTAGATCCGAGCTGGGATTATCATCTGTCTAGTTGAGCAGCAGCGCAGGGAGAGCGCGGCGATAGCGAGCGGCGAGCAGCGACGAGCTAGGCAGCGATGAGTCACGACGCGACTCGGGACGAGCGAGCGTCGCAGAGCTAGGTAGATATTACTATCTAGGTCTATGGTTCAGCAACATATCTCTATCGCGGAGCATGCGAGCCGATCTCGACTGAGCCTCATCTATGCTAGCAGAGCAGTCGACGCGGAGAGGACCGAGCGACCACGAGCGAGCGAGCTAAGCGCACGGCGGGCGATAGCGTCCGAGCAGTCGAGCAGCGTCGAGCATGGTAGCCACGACGCGAGGAGCGAGCGAGCGCGAGCTAGGGATCAGGAGAGCACAGCGCAGTAGCGTCGGGACGGTGCCGGGGCGAGGAAAGACGGCTAGAGCTATTGGCTAGTAGCGTCTCCAGGACGAGGAGGAGCGAGCAGCTATCTGAGCACCGAGGGCTACGCACTATGCTGGATGAACTTTTTTTTTTTTATCTAGCTAGCGATCATAGTGCGCTATCAGAGCTAGCGATGCGATCTATCGGTGATGCAGGCTAGCTAGCAGCTATTTGTCTGTCTATTATCTATCTATCTATCATCTATTATATCTATTATATCTATCTGTCTATATCTGTCTCATCTATATCTATCTATCTATCTATCTATCTATCTATCTATCTTATATCCATCTATCTATCATCTATCATCTTATCTATCTATCTAACTAGCTAGCTAGCTGCTATCTGCCTATTAGCTATCTATCATCTATCTATCTATTTATCGATCACCTATCTATCTATATATCTATTATCTATTCTAATCTATCTATCTATCTATCTATCTATCTATCATCTATCTCTCATCTGTCATCTATCTATCTATAACTACTATCAACTTCCATCATCTACGTCTACTATCATCTATTTATCTATCTATATCATCTATCTATCAATAGATGCTCCTTAGCACACCATATATTTGGGCTCTATTTTGTATTTCAAAATCTGGAAACCCTAACTTTGGCTAATTGATTTTGTGTCAACTGTTACCCAAGAAGATAAGCTGTTATAATTGAACTTTACAAGATTTCTCTTCTGCTATCTCTCCAATGCCAGCAGCAACTTCTACGTAGCCAAGATAAGACACACACCAACCAATCTCATACACAGTGCATTAAGCTAATCTAATTTCTAAAGACGTCACGGACAATGGCTGCTCTGCTCCAGGGGGCTCGTAACCAGGGGAGGACCCAGACCTTTTGGCCTGGGAGTAAATAACAACCAAATGGCCCTTTCACAGTAGAAAGCAAAATGTTTGACTACGCCCACTTTGCTAAGGTCACACACTATGTGTTTAAGTTACGCTCATTTTTAAGACTAATTTTCCCATTTGCCTGCAACATTTTCAAGTGTATGATGTGGTTAAGATAACGAACAGTCTAATAAACGGAGGGCTGACTAACACTGGCTAACAATGATCTGGAGAGCTGATAACACTGGGTAATGATATGGAGGGTGGTGATACACTGGTAAGGATCTGGAGGGCTGACAAATGATCTGAAGGGCTGATGTAATAGTGGCTAATGAACTTGATGGCTGACTAACACTTGCTGATGAGCTGGAGATCTGACTAACACTGGCTAATAAAAGTGCAATGAAACTGATGTGCATTCCAGAAATGAGCAATCCTCTACATTTATTTATCCCAGGGAAAGAGAAAGACGGCTTACAGGTCATTCATTGTTTTTATTTACACATTTGGCTATAAGAACAGGAAACCTATACCTCCTGTGTGGTTAACAAAATTCGCGAAGCTTCCCCTATCCAAATGGATTATATAAGGCTACATAGATGCAGGGACTACCTGGTGAGGATATGGCCCTAGAATAATAAATTACGTACCATGTACTGACTACAAGTTTTCTTTATAACAGTACATTGAAATATTGCACAACATGTTAAATGTAACAACAAATGCTTGTTTTTGAATAATTTTAATTTATTTGTTAATTAATGTAGTATAATTGAAATAAAAAAATAAGAATTGAACAATTTTACTTTGAGCTGACTATTTGTAAACTAAATTGTTTGTAAACCAACCAGATACTTTAAGTAGTATATCTAGGGAGGTAGATAGTACAACACAAATATCTCAGTTTGCGATCCATTCTTTTAGATTATTTTTTCATGCTATAGGATAAAACTCATTATCATAAATCCACCAGTCACATTATGTTGGGATTCTCTATTGGGGCTGGACTTTTTCTGTTTGCCTGCAATAAAACAGCATGCCATGGTCCAAATTATTCTAGGGTACACAAGGAAATCTAGGAGTTTATTGTGTAATATTTGCAGAAATAGTCTCAGTGTGCCTTGGGTTTCTCTACAAAGGATACCTGTTTGCTGATAAGAATCTCCACTCCCTGGGATTAGTATTGGCTGAGACAAAATAGTGTGTAATTAATTTTCCCCCCCAATAGACTCTTTTCTTATGGAAATGTTTCTTGGGGACAAGAATTGGGTCTGCATTTTCTATAATTTGCATAGCCATAGATAGCATTTGTTAGGGGGGCTTAGTACTTTTACATTATATTAAATTATGTGCAGTTTAGATATCATGTTGTAAGTGGGTAGTAGAGCTCTCATATTGCGAAACTGTGCTTGAGGGATGGTTCTGTGAAGATAAAAGGTAACAAAGGGTATGCACACGGCACACTCCGACTAACATTGTATCTAAGGATCTTGAAGCACTGTATAATGCAAGATAAAGGATTACACTTTTTCCGTTTTGTAGAGCCCCCCTCCCAACCCTAACTGCCATATCTATATTGTAAAAAAGAGACCCTAGAATCTTACTTACCTGTCTTGTGTCCTGCGGCTATGACTATTGTTACTTCGTGAGGAAGTAAATACATTGGGTCGAGACCGGCAGCCGCAGTGATTGGCTGAGAGGCAGCAGAACGTCAATAGAGCGTGCTCTGGAAATAAGTAAGCTTTTTAGAATATAAAATGGTGGTTATTTTGGTAGAGTGGTCACTCACAAAAAAAAGAATAGACACTGCAGCATGGACAGTTAGAGGAGGGGGGGGTAGGGCTCCCCTGACATGCCCGAAAACTCAATAAGCACAAGGAAGAAGTAGGCATTTAGATGACTCACATCTCCTACTATTCTCTATCTATAACTTGAACAGGCACTGCAGGAGAACTATTTAGAGCAGAAGATTAAGGTAAGGATGTTTAAGATTTTTTTGCAGTACACAGTGGGGCCAGTAGTGGATTCAATTTTAGTTTTGGGGGTGGACATGCCCTATCTCTTTAACCAATAAGAATATGGGTATATAAGAGAGCCCCAAAAGGCCTCAGAAGCTACTCTTTGTAACTCTATAGCTAGACACTATACCATCTTGGAGTGTTACCATTCTCTTGTTACTGACTTTTATTTCTTTCTTATTTAATAAACCTTTGAAAAATCTTAGGCCTTTCCCTTCTCTTTAACAAGGGAGTTAGACACCCATTTCAACGGATCCAACAATATGTTAGAAATGTTTTCATCAAAAGTGGTTAATAACAAAACCTTTAAACATAAACAAACTCAGCTCATCTTTTGCCTTAACACAGTAAACATTGTACGTTGAAAAATAAACAACAAAATATACAGAATAATATCTGTGTATTGGGGAAAGGAACGCTAAGTCTGCTTTGGCGCGCAGGGACGCAGGAAAGCAGCTGAGCGAAATTGCATGCTCATATGTCTCATTCCAGAACTGCAGAAAATAAAGCCACCCGCGCATCTGATGCTCGCAATCATATTGGTTTGTGCTCTTTAGAGCATATTTTGAAGACGGCATAAAAATCACGTGAGAGTAAATCCCTTTTGGGATTTACCCACATGTGCTAACGTGGTTCTGGGTTAATCTCCCCATTGTGTTGTATTATTCATTAAAGAGGATTGGACTGTTATACCACTCTGTGGTACAGGAGAGGGGAGAAGAAGAAAGTAAAAAGAAACAACATATACAATTATTTTCTTATAAAACTCCCTTTTTGTAGGTGAATACAAACATCCCTATCACAATCCCATTTTTCCTTCTATAGTATGATAGATTTTAATCAGTATTAAGCAATACTTTCTATGGCTGAAATCGCGAACAATGCTTTTGAATGATGGATGTTTCTCAGGTCTTTGCACAGAAGCAGTTTCTGATGCTCCATTCAGAATTTTAATGGTCTTTCTCATAATGTCATCAAGATGCTTGTATTAAGTCCTCATAAACAGGCTTATCAATCCATTCCCATTATCTTAAGAAAAAAGAATGCGGAAACGTTTTTCACCAACATCCATGTCCGATTTAGAGGACATTTATAACAGCCTGTTCGCAACTGACATTCCTGTTATGGGACTGTGCAGCAACTATTGTTCTTGCGTACATTGCATCTATTTTATATGAGACATGTTTAGATCGATATTTTAGGACTTTACTATGGTATACTTCAAGTGGACCTGTATGACAGAATTTATCAATCTGCCTAATGTCCTTTGTCAGTGTTGTATCCATGGAGTCTCTTTGATTTTATTTTTTGTCATTTTTTTGTGTTCACACTTGTGGTACAATGGATTATCCCGAAATATGTGAACATTCGTGACATGAAACAAAACAGACTTCCACTGCCACAAGTTCAGGATCATTATTACAAGACTTGGTACAAAACCAAAGGTGGTTTACAATTGGCATAAGCCACCGTACTTGACATTCAGGTTTTTTGCCAAACCTTTACTTATGTGCCATATAAAACTGGTGGCATATTTGATTATAATTGATCTTCACCAGATACATGTCTATCGGTAGCTATTACCTGAACATCCAATTTTTATCAGTAGTTCATCAAGACATGCTGGAAAGTGGCTTTCTTAAACCAACAGATGTTTTACCCTCACCTAACTGATCAATTTTGAAATTTACGATTTTTTTGTTAATCAGGTTCATCATGTATATGTACAATACTTAGCACTGTGTCCTGGACTATTATATTGTCCATCTCCAGAAAGTAAAACTGCTTTGTCCTGTAACTCATTTACTATGCTCTGTGCTCTATTTCCCACTTGTGGTGAAGTGCAGGGAATAGGTTGATCTTTGGTATTTATAAAATGTAGCGGGTGTTATTGAATTGCACCAAATATGGAGTACATCTCAGCAACTCTGAAGTTTGAAACGCTGAACATATATTTGCAGCCAATTTACATTACCAATGGAAATGCCTCTCACAGGTTGAGAATTCCAACGCAGTGCTAAATATCTATCAACAATCGCAGGGTAAGAATAAGTGTGCAATTATGAGCTCCAAGCAACTCTCGTAACACATTATTTATTTTCAGATGCATAGTCTGATGGGTGATTAGGTGAGAGTACAACTGACTGATCTTTATGATTAAAGAAGAATCCGTAGTATACGAACAATCTCCTGGGTCAAAAGTGGTATCAGTAGCATCATTACAGAGAAGGAAGAATCTGGTATTGAAATATCAAACATGTTCTGAGTTACTGTAGATCTTTTTGGTCGGATAACTGTGGATTCTCAAAAACATTTAAAAGCAATTTTGGTTTAGGCTTTTACCACGCTTTCTCCTTAATGGAGATTACTGGTGAAGAGAACATGATTGGACTGGCAATGTCAGTGCATACACTGGCCATTTCTGGTTCGTAGTCAGTTTGAGTAGCAACATCTAAAAGAACCGGTTTCTTATCAGTCTGACATGATGCAGTACGCTGGTTTACCCAGTGTTCTGTGTTACAAATATCATCCTTTTGCTGTGTTTCTGTTTGGGTCTGCACTGCTTGTAGTTAGAAACAAATGGAAACTAGCTGAGAGGAAGAAGCTTCAGATTCTATCGAGGCTTTTTAATGGGTTTATTGATGTTATTGTATGTTGCGGTTGTATATTAAGAAGGAAAATTTGTTGGAAATGCTGAAGGTTTTAAAACAGTTTTTTCTCCTTTTTCATATAACAATCAGATGTAAAGTGGCATGAGCACATCCTGTATTGGTCAGTTTTCTTTCCATCTAACACCATTTGCCCCATTTTATCAATGTCACCAAAATCCTGGCCAGTTTGGATTAGCCAATTTTTTCCTTTCTAGATTTCTAGGAAATGTATGCAGTATAACATTAGGGTATGTAGATGTTGTCCAGTCACATGGGGACAACCCTTCACAATACATGAAGGCATGATCAAACCTGAAATTTCAAACTAATATTTTAAAACTGTCAGAACATTCCACAAATATATCCTATTTTTAAAGGGTATTTCAACCCCTAAATTAAACCATTTACTATGTGCAACACACAAAATCCCACTACTCACACCAAAGTTAATTTTACACGAAAAGCCACCTAAAATTTTACAGACTTCGATACCCCGGAGCTATTTTCCCGTCTCTAACCGGAAACAGCAGAAAGGTGTGAGACCAGTGGGGGATCGAAAGGTCTGCAAGAATCTTTGTGGCTTTTCTTGCTTGGTGGTTGGAGGTAGGATGGGGTGGACTGCACATCCTTGTTCAGGTTAAGAAACTATAGGGACCAGATGACTCTCTGCAGAAGAACCATTTGGAGCAGAGATGTAAGGTTTTTTAGATTTTAAATCTAAAAATCTAAAAAACCTCGGGGGTAAAAAAAATGTGGTTACATTTTAGTTTTGAGGGTGGACATACCCTTTAATTGCATTGCAGTTTGCAACCAATGAATTCATTTCCATCCATAACCCCCATTTCCAGCCATTCCCCACCCAATAACCTATTGCAGCTATTCCCCACCCATAATCCCATATTGTAGCCATTATACACCCATAATCCCATATTGTAGCATTATAATACATAATCCCATATGTAGCCATTGTACATCCATAATTCCATATGCCACAATTACACATCCATAATCCCATATGTAGCCATTATACATCCATAATTCCATATGCCACCATTACACATCCATAATCCCATATGTAGCCATTGTCCATCCATAATCCCACATGCAGCCCTGTACATCTATAATCCCATATGTAGCCATTGTACATCCATAATCCACATGCAGCCCTGGTACATCCATAATCCCATATGTAGCCATTGTACATCCATAATCCCACATGCAGCTATTATACATCCATAATCCCATATGTAGCCATTGTACATCCATAATTCCATATGCAGCCATTACACATCCATAATACCATATGTAGCCATTGTACATCCATAATCCCACAAGCAGCCCTTGTACATCCACAATCCCATAGTAGCCATTGTACATCCATAATCCCACATGCAGCTATTATACATCCATTAATCCCATATGCAGCCATTATAACATCCATAATCCCAAATGTTGCCCTTTATATCCATAATCCCATATGCAGGCATTATACATTCCAGTTTA